>JAQZBX010109978.1:0-10410 GCA_029593785.1 Cabassous unicinctus
CTGCATCTCTAGAGATAATAATGTGAACTTTTTCTTTTGATCTGTTTATGTGGTGTATTACATTGATTGATTTTCTTATGTGGAACCATCCTTGAATACCCAAGTGAACCCCAATTGGTCATGGTGTATAATTCATTCGATGTGTTGTTGAAAACGTTCAGCAAGTGTTTTGTTGAAGATTTTAGCATCAAGGTTCATTCGAGAGATTGGTCTGTATTTTCTTTTTACTTGTGGCGTCTTTGTTGGCTTTGGTATTAGGGTAGTGTTGGCATCATAGAATGAGTTAGGCATTGTTCCTTCTACATCTGCTTTTTCAAAGAGATTAAACAGGAATGCTATTAGTTCTATATGGATTAATTTGTAGAATTCACCTGTGAAACCATCTAGTCTTGGGTTTTTTTTAGTTAGGAGGGTTTGATGACTGGTTCTATCTCTTTATCTGTGATTGGTCTGTTGAGTTCAATTTGTTCTTCATCAATGTAGACTGCTAGTGTGTTTCTAAAATTTGTCCATTTCCTCTAAATTATCCTTCTTTTTGGCATGTAATTTTCCAAAATATCTTCTTATGATACTCTATTTCTGTGGGGTTGGTGGTGATATCCTCTTCCTCACTCTTATTTTGTGTATGTGCATTTTCTCTCTTTTTCCTTTGTTAGTCTAGCTAAGAGTTTGTCAATTTTATTGATCTTCTCAAAGAACCAGCTTTTGGTTTTGTTTATCTTTTCTAGTGCTTTCTTATTTTCTATTTCATTTAGTTCTGCTCTAATCTTGTTATTTTCTTCTTTCTATTTCCTTTCTGGTTGGTATGTTGTTCTTTTACTAATTTCTCAAGGTGTGTTGTTAAGTCTTCACTTTTAGCTCTTTCTTCCTTTTTGATGTATGCATTTGTGGCTATGAATTTCCCTCTCAGTATAGCTTTTGCTGCATCCCATAGGTTTTGATATGTTGTGTTTTCATTTTCATTCATTCCAAGGTAGTTACTGGTTTATTTTGAAATTTCCTCCTTGCCCCCCTGTTTGTATAAGGGTGTGTTGTTTAACTTCCATATCTGTGTGCATAATCTGGTTCTCTGTGTCTTACTGATTTCCAGCTTCATTCCATTGTGGTCATAGAAATTACTCTGTATAATTTCAATCCTTGTGATTCATTGAGAATTTCTCTGTGCCCTGGCATCTGGTCTAACTTGGAGAATGATCCATGTGCACTTGAGAAGATTGTATATCCCGCTGTACTTGGGTTAGTGTTCTGTATATGTCTATTAGGTCCAGACCCACTAATGTATTATTCAAAGTCTGTTTCTTTATTGATTCTCTGTTGAGATGTTCTGTCTATTCGTGATAGTGTTGTGTTAAGGTACCCCACTCTAATTATAGAGGTATCTATTTCTCTACTTAGTTTTACAGTGTTTTCCTCATGTATTTTGAGGCACCCCTGTTAGATGCATAAATGTTAATGATTGTTCTTTCTTCTTGAAAGATTACATATTTTAATAATATATTATGTCCATCTTTGTCTCTTACAATAATTTTGCATTTATAGTCTAATTTGTCCAATATTAATGCAGCTATTCCCACACTTTTTTGATTATTGTTTGCTTGCAAAATTGTTTTCCAGCCATTCACTTTTAGCCTTCTTGAAAAATTAAGTATGAGGTGGGTTTCTTCTATACAGGATATAGATGGGTCATATTTCCTCATCCATTCTGCCAATCTGTGTCTCTTGATCTGTGAGTTTTATCCATTAACATTAAGAACTATTACTCTCAAGGTATTACTTACACTAGTGATAATTTCTTTGGGTTTATGTATGTCATATGTTGTTTTTATTTTCTTTTGTCCTTTAGTTGTTCTTACACTGTCTTCCAACTCTCTCTCTCCTGTTTTTTCCTTTCAACCTGCAGCACACACTTTAGTATTTCTTGAAGTGCAGGTTTCTTATTGGCATACTCTTTTAAATTCTGTTTATCTGTGAATATTTTGCACTCTCCGTCATTTTTGAATGCCAACTTTGCTGGATAGAGAATTCTTGGCTCGAAGTTTTTTTCTTTTAGTACCTTGAGTATGTCATACCACTGTCTTCTTGCCTCCATGGTTTCAGATGAGTAATCAGCACTTAGTCTTATTGAGCTTGCCTCATATGTGATGGTTCTCTTTTCTCTTACTGCCTTGATTATTTTCTCTTTGTCTTGAGCATTGAACAGTTTGACAAGTATATGTCTTGGAGTAGGCCTGTTGGGATTTATACTGTTTGGGGTGCGATGTGCTTCCTGGACATGTATGTCCATCTTCTTCAATAGAATTGTGATGTTTTCAGCTATTATTTCCTTCAACATTCCTTCTGTCCCCTTTCCCTTCTCTTATCCCTCTGGGATGCCTATAATGCACATGTTTGTGTGTTTTGTGTTGTCATTCAAATCCCTAAATCCCTGCTGGATTTATTCTGTTTTTTTATCCATCGACTCTACAATCTGTTTGATTTCAGATGTACTGTTTTCCACATCACTAATTCTTTCCACTGGCTGTTTAAATCTGTTGTATTGTGCTTCCATTGTCCTTTTTATTTGATTGTGACGTTCATCACCATCGTACCTATTATCTTCTTATGTATGTTTACAATTTCTTCAGTATATTCTCCCAGTGTCTTCTTAATATCCTTTATCTCTTCCTTGACTTCATTAAGTTGGTCCATTAACTTCATTAAGTTGATGGCTTTGATTAGTTGTTTGATGTTCTGTATCTCTTCCTGGATTTTAGTTTCTTGTTTGGACTGGCCATGTCTTCCTGTTTCTTAGTATGGTTTGTAATTTTTTTTTGCTGTCTGGTCATCTTTTTAGCTTGATGGGTTTTTTCAGTTGATTAGCTTCTCTCTCTATTCTAGAGTTTTATTTATTGGCTGTGTTTCTGTGTGTGTTAAGTTTTCTCTATGACATTTTGTTCTTCTTGTTCTATTTCTTTGCTGTTTTCTCTGTTCCCTTGAAGGAAAAAAACCAGGGCCAGAATAAGTGAAAGAGGTAAGAAAAGAAAAATAATAATTGTAATAATAATAGTAAAAGTTAGAAGAGAGACAATGTAAGACATAGTGAAATGAATATTTAACACTTGTAAGCAGTGTAGAGTAATAAGAATAAAATGAAGTACCTACAATGAAATTGGAAACTCAATAGAGAAAAATATAGAGAATGAATTAAAAGGCCAGAATGATATGGGGAGAGGGAAAGAGAAAAGAAAAGACAAAAGACAAATTTTAATATAAAAAGCAAAACAGAATAGATGAGATAGAAATAAAAGCCAGAAAAATTGAGGACTAAATAAAGAAAGGTGGAATGTAAGAACAACAACTAGAAGCAGAAGATAAAAAATGAAAAATGGAAAAGAGATAGCATTACTGGACAAATTCAGCATACACAGAAAATTGGAAATCTAGGAAGAAGCACGGCAAAGAAGAAACAAGTCAGCAGCACCTAATTTTTTAAAAAGCGGGAGGAGGAGGAAAGAGGAAAGAAAAACAAGAAACTAAAATAACCAAACAAACACACAAGCAAGCAGTCACACAAAAACCAAGGAAGAACAACATTACTTTGTAGGCCTCTGTGAAGCTTCTCAAGCTGCTGGTGTTCATCAATCAATTACTATGCAGCCTTCTCTCTGCAGGATTTGAAGTGAGATTTAGCCAGTAAACTAACTTAAATATATTATTTTAAAGTAACCTTTTTCTTTAGGAAAAATAAGTGACCCAAGAGAAGCTAATACAAAAGTAATGTCTATGTTTTCCCTGTCCTATAGTTTTAGCTGGATGTTTGATATCCCTGTAGATCATTACTCTAAAAGGAATGGGGAATTGAACTAGGGACCTCTCAGGTTCAAGATGGAAACTCCTCCAGTGAGCTATACTTTCTCGTTAGGTCAGTTAGCTCTTCATAAAGCTATCCAGTCCCTTTCCTTTGGGCAGGTTTGACACCCAGGGCAGCAGGACTCAACAGGTTGTGTGAGCAAAACCTCCTCCCCTCTCTTGGTCAGTTTGACTTCCCTTTTGAAATTCAAATGGGACCCTGATGATTGAATTCACCACCGAGAAATGACTCTCAACCCTCTTCAAGACCATCCCCTCCCCCCAGGGGATCCTAAATAGGCACTGGGACACTTATTAAGCACTTCCTACTGCCTGCCCCACTTAGAGGAGTTGAAATTTTGATAGTTTTCAGCACAGGAGTTGTCAATTGCCTGACTCTGCCCTCTCACAGGCCAAGTTTCTCTATCTCAGGGCTATTAGGTAAATCAGGCTTCCTCAGCAGATTCACCTCGCCTCTTTTCCTTGTGCACATTGAGGCAGCTAGTATGCTTCCCAAAGCTCAGCAGGGGTCCATGCAACCAAACACACAGAAAGGAAATCCCTCCCTGCCCTTTGCCAGAACCCTCCCATTCTTGAAGAATGCACCCTCCCACTAGGTGGCCAGTCTGAGTCAGGGCTAGCATGGTTTTTTGCCTTGAGGCTTAGACATCCAAGGTTTCCAGCCATGGGGCTAAAAACTCATGGTTTTATCTTGAGCAATTTATCTCTTAGTCCAGCTCCCTCCAGATTACTACCGTAAAGGCTCCCATTCTGTGGGCTCCCAGAACAGCTCACTTGGGCAGGATCTTGTCCCCACTCAGCTGTTTTTTGCAAGAGAGATCGTGAGTGCCCATTTGAACCAATGCCATCTTGCTTCCTGTCTGCCCAGTGTACTTTTCATTTCTTGGATTGTTCCATTCATCACCTTCATATCCATTATCTTTTTAAGTATGTTTACAATTTCTTCAGTATGTTCTCCCAGTGTCTTCTTATATTCTTAATCTCTTCCTTCATTTCATTAATTTGGTCCCTGATATCTTTTTTGACAGCTTTGATTAGTTGTTCCATGTTCTGCACCTCATCCTGGTTTTTAGTTTGTTCTTTGGACTGGGCCATGTCTTCCTGTTCCTTAGTATGGTTTGTAATTTTTTGTTGCTGTCTGGTCATCCTTTTATCTTGATAGGTTTATTCAGTTGATTAGTTTCTCTCTTTACTCTAAGGTTTTATTTAATTGCTGTTTTTGTGTGTGTGTTAAATTTTCTGTTTGACACTTTGTTCTTCTTGTTCTCTTTCATTGCTGTTGCTTGTGTTCCAATTATTTGTTTTTGGCTTCTCCGTGTCTCTGGCCCTCACTCTTCTGGGAGTTGGTAAGAAGTGTCCCTGTTTGCTGTGCCCCAAAGTAGGTCCCAACAGCAGACTCTGGCCTTTCTTCATTGTTTTAATGAGAGCTAAATCTTACATGCTTAAACTGTCAGCCATGTTCCCCCACAGTCTCACTTTTTAAATTTTTAATGACATTTATTTTTGAACAGTCTTACTCTACAGAAAAATTGTGAACCTATTCCAGAGAGTTTTCCACATTATGAGCCTCTCCCACCCAGTGTACCCCATTATATTTGATGGATATTTCAATTTTTTTAAATACAAAAATGTGAGTAAAAATCTTTATTCATAATCCTAGGTCTCCTATTCCCACTGGGGTTCTATATATATCTATGCAGACTCTTCTTATGCTTAAAATAATTTTTTAAATATACTTTTTTTTAAAAAAAAAAAGACACTTAGATTACTCAAATATTATGTAAAAAATACAGGGGATTCCCATATGCCCCTCTGCCAACCCCTCCCACATTTTCCCATATTAACAACATTCTTCAGTAGTGTGGTACATTTGTTACAATTGATGAACACATTTTGAAGCATTGCCACTAAGTGTGGATTACAGTTTACATTGATGTTTATTCTCTCTTCTGCACAATTTTGTAAGTTATGGCAAGAAATGTAATGGCTTGTATCTGTCATTACAATGTCATTCAGGACAATTCCGAGGTCCTCAAAATGCCCCCATATTTCACCTGTTTTTTCCTCTCCCTTCCCTTAGACCATCCAGTGGCCACTGCCTCCACATCAATGATATAATTTCTTCCATTGCTAGAATTATAATAAGTCTATAATAAGTAAAATACCAGTAAGTATACTTCAATCTATAGTTAATTTAATAGTACTAAGGATTCTGGGATGGTGATGCCCACTCCACCTCTAATTGAGATGAGGCTTCAATACCATGGGGCAGATGGATAGGACTCTCTTGCTTGCACTTGTAAACCCTCTTGGTTTCTTAGGATGGTCATTGCCCATCATTATCTCCTTGTTAGTTTTCCAGTGAATCCAATGAACTGATAGTAGGTGTGGCAGCTTTGCTGAAATTCATGGCTCAACTGGCACATAGATGGACAGAAGATTTAAGACTCTGGGACATATATTTATCAAGTATAGTGCTAATTCTGGGTTCAAATAAAAAAAGTAGTAGAGCCATGTGTATGGAACCTATAAATGAGTCCCACTCTGTTACACTGAGGAACATAAATTTCAAATTAAGGTCCCCTGAAGGAGTGCCAAATTCCTGAGCTGTCTGTCCTGTTTATAGATTTTGAATATCTCTAGAGCCCTCAGGAACTCTCCTTTTGAACACCTGTATCCTGTGACACTCAATGATATCCTGCTGTGACTTGCATAAGCATAACCTCTGGAATCACCCCATGACTTACTTTGTAATCTCTTAGCCAGAAAAATTCATTTGTATTTACCATTTCCCCCTTTTGTTCAAGGTCTTTTTCCAGATGCATTGTTAGTTGGTGCTTGGTAATAATTTCTCAGTGTCAGGGAGGCTCATTCCTGGGAGTAATGTCCTATGTCAGGGGGAAGGTAGTGTGTTTATATGCTGAGTTTGGCTTAGAGAGGCCACATTTGAGCAACAAGGAGGCCTTCAGGAGGTACTTCTTAGGCAGTATATAATACTAGGCTAAGTTTCAATTTCACATAAAAAGGTCCAAAAGAAAAATCATCAATTATAAGGGCCTGGCATGATGGTCTGTCTTTCCTCACTAGACATTGCCCTTGCACTTGGGGGATTCTTCCTGTCCTATTAGAGAATGTAGCAGAACTCCCTAGGATGGGAATTCAATATTTTTTAGGCCATCATGTGAATCTCTACCTACTGAGACAATGTCACATGAATAATTGAACATATTCATATGTCTTAGAGACATGCCCCAGTTGAACCCCTTCCCATGCGACACCACATCACTGACACCACACACCAATGATCCTCCCCCACCACTGCTGTTACCTTTCTGTGATCCAAAGCCTGTCCAAAAATCAAGCAAAAAATTACTGTATAAATTAGTAAGATAATGAAATAATAATTAAAAAAATAAAATATAAAATTCAAAATAATTTTAAAAAGTGAAATAATATAAAATTTGTTTAAACATTGTGCCTTTCATCACTGTAAGATTTGTTGTCTTGTAAGTAAGTGACAATTTCTTCCTTCTATTCCCCCAGTGTCTTATTTCTTCTATTTTATATTCAAAGAAGATTTAGGTTACAGAAAAGTCACATAAAAATTACAGGTCATTCCCATATACACCATCAAAGAGACCTTGGCCAAATGGGGGAAATATTAAATACAAATAAGATTTTATGGTTAAGAGATTTCAATATGAGTCAGTAGGTCATTCCAGAGGTTACACTTATGCACATCTCAGCAGGATTTCTTTGACTGCCACAGTAATCAGTGTCTCAGTCAGTGGGTTTCCTGAGGGCTCTATACACCCAGACACTGTAAGCAGTGCAGACAAGCTCAGGAATTTGGCAACCTGTCCGTATGCTTTACTCTGGAATTTATGCCCCTCAATGTAATCGATTTTGACTCATTTATAGTTTCTCTACACATGGCTCTTCTATCCTTTTATTTGAGCTTATAATAAGCCTATACTTGTTAAGTATATATCCCAGAGGCTTAAATCTTTGGTCCAATCTTGTGCCAGTTGAGCCCTGAATCTCAGCACAGTTGCAACACCTACTCTCCTGTACATTTGACTCACCCAGCGCAACTAACAAGAAGATGTTGATGGACAATGCCCATCCTAAGGAACTGAGAGTATCTGCAACTGCAAGCAAGATAGTTCCATCCATCTGCCCCATACGACCTAAGACCCCTTTCAATTTGAAACAGAGTATGTGTCACCAACCCCAAATCCTCAAGATTGCAGAATTAACAGTGGACTAAAGTAGACTTATTATTCTAGCAACGGAAGAAGTTTTATTATAGACATAAAGGCAAAGGCCATCAGAATTTCTAAGGGGAGGAAGAGGGAAGAAAAGTTTTAATATGGGGGCATTTTGCAGGCATTGTAGTTGTCCTGCATGACATTGCAGTGACAGATACAGGCCATTATATATTTTGTCATAACCCACAAAATTGTGTGGGATATAGTGTAAATTATAATGTAAACTTAGTCCATGTTTAGTAGCAATGTTTCAATATGTGTTCATCAATTTTAACAAATGTCCTGTAGTAATGAAGGATGGTATTCATGTGGGAAAGTGTGGGAGGGGGAGGAAGTGGGGCATATGAGAATCCCCTATGTTTTTTATTTTAATAGTATATCACATGTGATTTTTTTGAACCATTTATTCAGGTGTTCAAAGAAATCAGTGACACTGCCATAACAAAACAGCTTCAATTCAAGTGTACTTATTTACATGTAAACTTTTTCAATGGTTACATCCATGAAAACAAATTAAAAATAGCTGTTTCATTCTAACAAATATATTAGAACCTTTGATTGGTGCAAGGAAGAAAAAAGCTCCAATCAATATAGGAGAAGCATTTCCAATAGAACTTTTGGTTTAACAGTTACCAAAATTGTGATATATTTATACTGTTTTGCTCAATCATGTATTTAATAATCATAATAACTCATTCCAAAAGAAAATGTTTAACACTATGATCACTATCCAATTTTTAAAAATGTTTAAATTTTAATGTTTGTATACATTTTTCTTGCCGGGAAGTTGGATGATAAACCAAAGACATTCAAGCGTAAAATCTATTATACTAGAAAAAACTTCTGCAGAGGAAATCAAATGGAAATATGAGTTCAAGGAGGAAAAAAGAACAATGTAAAATTTTGACTGTTAAATAAAAACTAGTTTGTGTATTTTTTTCAAAAGAAATCAAATCACTATTGTAGTAAGATTCCATTACACACATTTAAATGAGTGATGTAAAAGTTTTATTTTAAAATGGCAACATTTACATTTTACCAGAAATCCTATCTTTTCAAAGCTCGCTGCTTGCCTGCCTTCAGTTATCCGCCCTAAGCTTTTCTCCTAAGGCATTGAAGCCTTTGATTCGTGACCCAGGAGAACAGAATCAGACCTTGTCCAAGATGGACAGAAGAGGATTCAGGGGAATTTTAGTTAGGACCTTGCTAAGCCAAAAACCAATTCATCCAACCAGTCCAGTTTCTATGCAGCAGCTATATCTCTCTCCAGCAATGCACCCATTTCTCCAGGCCTATGTCCTCTGCAACCCCTCCCACAGAGTCAAATTGTCTTATTCAAGTAAAACCACACACCCCCAACAAAATAACAACACAATTTAAAACAAAACAAATTCAAATGCTTCTATTTCCTTTTCGAGTTGGGACTTATTCTCAAAGGTCACTCGGGTGAAAATTTCCCCATAGTTTGAAAACTTCATAAGGAAAATGAAGACGAGGGATGCCAAACGCCTGCATTTGGGAAGCTGGGGAAGGAAGAGAAGCTGGCGGTCTGTTTGTCTTCTTCATTGGTGGTTGCGTGGGAGCTCCGCGGCATGGCGGCCCAGCAGAGGCAAGCTGAGAAGCTGGATCTGGAAAGCTGGGATGAGCACTGCTCAGCAAAGTGCTTCACACCCGCCCACTCAGATAAGTACCATCAATCCCATTTCTCAGATGAGCAAACTGAGGGTCGCAAAGCTACCCCACGTCACAACTAGAGGTGGCAGAGACTGGACTAAAGTCAAACCACAAGTTCTGAAGTGCAGTGACAATGGACTTGAATTTGGGTTTGAATCCACAATTTCCATGTCTTTCTGGTTGTTAGCCTTTCTCAGTGGTAAAGTAGGGATAACACTTTACCTTGTAGGGTTGCTGTGAAGACCTTGAGCCTTAGATGCAAGGCGTTTGACCTACGGTCTGCTACACAGAACGTGCTCAATAAATTGTAATCAAGGCTTTGGTAGGACTGGAGTGATGGTTCTATGTACCCAGAGCCCGGGACGCCACGGCCTGGGGTAAACACTCATCCCGGGTGCAGCAGGGGAACACAGCTCTGCCTCGGACTGGCCTGCTCCCTTCCCTATATTTTTTATGTAAGATTTATGTAATCTAAAGCATCTTTAAAAACAAAAAATAAAAATCTGACTATAGGTAACAATAATATTGTAATATTTCCAACAATTGTAACAAAGCTATCATTATTAGTAGATTTGTATACAAACCTTTTATAAAAAATTAAAACTCTGTGAAATTA
>JAQZBX010109979.1:0-10414 GCA_029593785.1 Cabassous unicinctus
TATGTGCTGGCTGCTTGGACCTCCCTTCTCTGCTGTCACTTTTCATCCCGAGCACTTTCTCCTACAACCTTTACTTCCTTCTGCCAAACCCCGGGCTCTCATCCTGCTGTCCATTCCTTATATTAACTTCCACCACCTCTTTAATGGAGCAGAACTCAAAGACTGCAAATTATGGGGTTGGTAGAAAGAACTGTGAGTACTTCTTGGGAGTTGAGGAGTCATGATATATTTTGCAGCATATTCAGGATCTCTTGGGGTAATTGAGTGTGAGAACAGAGCTTCTCTCTGGGCTTACATTCCTGGAATACAAAATTACAGCTCCTTCTTCACGGAGCACCTCTCAGGTCACCAAGGACAACGGTTGTGGTTGTAAGCTGCCCTCTGGAGTCAGACCACATGGAATGGCATCCTTGCTCTGCCTTTTAGTAAAATGATCTCGAGTAGTGACTTGTTTATCTGTTACCCAGTTTCTTCACATATAAAAATGAGGGTAAGAAAAGTACCTATAAGATGGTAAAGATTAAATGAGATCCTGATGGAACGAGGTTAGCCCAATACCCAGGCATGTAAGATGTGCATAATCAAGGTTGGCTACTATTGTTTAAATACCATGTTACCTTTGATTTCTTAGAGATATAGTTAAGATTTCTAGTATTATCTCCATTTTGCATAATAGAAAACATGCTCAGAAAGGGACTCAGCTGGGACACGTGGTTAGTGGCAGCAAGAGCACCAGAAGCAAGGTTTTCTGACTGTGTTCTGTATTCTTCCTTTGGGCAGCTTCTCATAGCATCTGAATGGACAATTACATATTGCCTTATATACCCTGCTCTAGGTACACAACCCAGCCTGGATGAGGTGATACAAAATATTGCAGCCAGAAAATTGGTCAAGGTCAGGCAAACACAGTGTCTTCTCTATTTGATGCCTGAGACAGCAAAGAAACTGATCCCTTCTTTGTTGGAGACAAGGAACTTGTATCCTAAATCTATCAAACCCAAGGCCATGTGAGTATGATAAATGATGCTCTACTCTACTTGCTACTGAAATAACCTCCAAACTTCTCTCCCTGCTTTCACTCTTGCCTCTCTTCAATCCTTTTTTCTGCACATTAAGCAGGATGATCTTTTTAGTATATAAAGTGGATTTTGTCATTCACCTTCTTAAACGCCACCAACGTTACTCAGTTCACCTTGATTAAAATCCAAATGCTTTTATCAGCCTCGAAGACCCTTCATGACTCAACAGCTTCTCTTGTCCCTTTTGCTTACTCTTTATAGTGGCTTTGGCCTTCTCTTTGTTACTTGATTCTCATTCGGTCACACGTGATTTTGGGCCTTTGGAGTTGCTGTAAATCTGCCCACAATATCCTTCCCTCTGATCTTCACATACTTGCCTCTTCCTTGTCATTCAGACTCTCAAATCTCATTTACTCAGGAAGCACCTATAAAACCACCCCCTTCCTTGATTCTTCATCATATCACCCACTTTTTATTTTCTTTATTGAGTTTATCATGATGTGAAATCAGCTTATTTCTGTATTTATCTACCTATTTGTTCTTTTAATCCTCTGCACAATATTGCAAAGGCCATGTGAGCAGGGACCTTCTCTATCTTGGTCATTGATATATCCTCAGCAGCTAGAACAGTGCCTGGCACATAGTAGGTCTTAATAAATATGCATATAAGGAATGAATTCACTTCACAGAATGAAAGGTTCCCAATAAAGAGAATTTAAACAAAATTTATACACACATATATAATCCCCCACCCCACATTCATTTCCAGACTAACAATGAAGAGAATTAAAAACTGATGGTGGGGATTTGATCTGGAAATGCTCAATCCAATGGTCCTCTGGGTGTTATGCTCCGTATTTTCTTTATTCACATTGTCTAGCCCCTTACAACCTGAAAAGCACTTCCACCTCTATAATCTCATTTGATCCTCTTGTCCACCCTGTGAGATAGACGGGCTAGGAGACTTTATCCTCATTTTCCTGACAGAAAGCAGGCTCAGGTAATGAAGTGGCTTGTCCAAGGCCAGGTGGATGGTTAATGACATTACTGGGGCTTGGGCATAGATCTTCCATTTCCACATTTGGGCTCTTTCCCAGGACACTTCCTGAAACCGTTGAAGTCTTCAGTGTTCTGTAACTCGGGGGCATCTGCACTCCGTGTCACCTCCCCTCTGTGTACTTCAGCTTTCTCGTACATTCAGTGTGGTTCTCATAGCCCTTTCTGACACCAGCATTCTGAGATTCCCTGATTCTAAGCTCTGGCTTTATCAGTTTCTACTATAAGCTTTGGGGCATTCATTTATTCATTTTCTTGTCTGTGATATGGGATGATATCACCTGCACTGCCCTCTGTGGAGGGTAACAGCAATGTGGAGGACAATCTTTCTTAATTTTTACAGAGTTCTTATTGTTTTTGAGGCACTCTCCTAGACTTGTCAGACAATAGCTCTTAGACTATATATATCTGTGTTTTGAGGGAAGTGCCATCAATATCCCCATTTTATAGAAGAAGAAATTGAAGCAGGCATTAAGTTACCTGCCCAAGGTCACACAACTAAAATGGTTATGAACTCAGGCAGCCTGGCTGTAGGGTCTACGTTTTTACCTATATTCCTATCTTGTCTATCAACAAAATTGGGGGGTAAAAAATATAATACTTTACAGCATGACTGATATCTTGGGCTCTTCTTTTCCTTTGACCCCCCCCTCCCCATAGTATCCAAGAAATGTTTAAACTCTCATCTCGATGTCACCCAGGCGGTCTTGGTGGACAAGACTTTGGAGTTTTGGCGGGAATGAGAGGAGCCTGAGATTCATTGAACATTGTATCAGGACCTTCCCCACCCAATGCCTGCTGGGCCCCAAGGACACTCCTGTGTCCTGGTGCTTGATGGACCAGACTGGCGAGGTGTAGATGGGAGACTCCGTGCCCAAGTACCAGGCACAGGGCCTCACCTCCTATGTCCTTTATTCCCATGTTCAGGTTCTAGAAGAACTTGGCTTCCCAACATATAGCCATATAGATAGAGCCAACAAAGTAGTTCAGAAGAGGAGTCACACTCTGCAGCATGTCCCCCTGCCATGTGACTAGAGCCATTGGAACTGTGCGCCTTTGTGAAGCCAGCCCTGAAATGAAGACAGTGGTGGATGGGCCTGAGTGTGTGGGGAGAAGCTGATGGGTATATGGAGAGAAAGAATAACATGTAATCAGTGATAAAGGGTGGGGTCTGCCCTGTCCTCAAATCACTCATGGACCGGCAATCCGCCCTGGCCAGATCTTCCTGGGTTGACTCCTGGACTTGTTCAGCTTCAAGTCAGGATCTCAGTGCCAGTTTTTACTCAGCTGCATGCTGCCCTGATGCTTCTCCTAGAACTCCTAGCTCAAACATGGCTTGTTGTCAATGGGCATCTTTTATTTTATGACCCAGTTTTTATATTAAGAAATACATATTTACATATGTCTGTAGAAAAAGTTTACAAGGCAATGCATTGAATGATTAATGGTGAATTAAGGTGGGCAGTAGAATTTAAAATTTTCAATTATTTTTAAAATTTAACAATTTGTTTCTTATAAAATAATAAAACAATACATGTAGTTTTTGTGTTTTTTTTTATTGTCGTAACAGATATGTAACATAAAATTTTCCATTTTAACCATTTTTAAATATATAATTTAGTGGCATTAATCACATTTACAATTCTGTGCTAATATCACTATCACTTACCAAAACTTTTTCATCACCCCAAACAGAAACTCTATACCCAATTAGCAATAACTACCCATTCATCCTCCCCCTGGCCCCTAGTAACTTTTAGTCTATTCTTTGTGTGAATTTGCTTATTCCGGATATTTCATATGAATCGCATCATACAATAAGCCTTTGTATCTGGCTTATTTCACGTAGCATGTTTTCAGGGTTCAACCATATTGTAGCATGTCAAAGAACTTTATTCCTTTTTATGTCTGAATAACATTCCATTGTGTGTATATAACACTCTTTGTTTATCCAATCCTCTGCTGATGGGCACTTGGACTTTTAACCTTTTGACTATTGTGAATAACCCTGTTGTAAACCTTGGTGTACAAGTACTTGTTTGAGTCCTTGCTTTCAATTCTTTTGGGTATATACCTCGGAGTGGAATTGAAATGAGCAGAGCCTGCCAGTTTTGCCAAGATGTGGTATTATCTTGTAAATAGCACAATTTTCCTTCTCTCTTTCTCTCTTCTCTCATCCTTTTATCTACTGTCCAAAAAGTATCTTATCTCTTCAGTAGGTACTTTGAGGTTATTTCCCTAGTAGTCCTTTGATCTCATCTTAATAATCATGTTAGCATATTGTACACATTAATATATGATATTAGGTATAATTAAATGTGTATGATACCTAGGAGAGTTAGTAAGGAAGAAACTAAATAATATTAGTAATTTTCCCTAGTGCCATCTGAAGAAAATGAGACTGGCACTGTTTTTATAAAATCTGAGTTGTCCTTAATCTCCACACCCCCTCCTTAAAGAAATTTTGTGTTTGATTGTGGTAGTTAAGTTAGAGGGTCCATGAATTGGAGGTAGTGGTGGATAAATTCAATTGTCAACCTGGCTAAGTTATCGTATCCATTTGTTTGGTCAAGCAAGCATTGGCCTGATTTTTACTGTGAGGGAATATCGTAAATGAATTTGTATCTCTAATCAGTTGATTTCATCTATGGTTATTGCTTCTACAATCAACAAAGAAAATTATCCTCAGCAACGTGCAGAGTCTCCTTAACCAATCAGTTGGAGGTCTTAAAAACCAGAACTGAGGACTTCAGAAGTCATAAAGAAGAATTTCTGCCTTTACTTCAGCCAGTCAAATTCTCTTAGGAAGTCCAACTTCACCTTCATTGTAGTTTCCACCTTGTGGCATGCCCTGCAGGTTTGAACTTGCCAAATCTCATGATTGCATGAACCAATTCCTCTAACAAATGTCTTAATTATGTATATTACATGTGTATATAATATATATGCATACATATATAGTTATACATATTCTCTAGAGGACACTTTGTATTACAAAATGCAAAAATATTCCATTATGCTGATATAACACATTTATATAACATTTACTCATTGTTGCATACTAAGTTTCTTTTCTTTCCTTTTTTCCTTTATCCCTTTCTTCTTTCCTTGTTGAAAATTTACTTTCTTGAGGAAAATTCCAGGGACTGTAAGTAGTGAGGCCAAAAATAATAAAAATTCTCCTGCTTTTTGATATGAAATTCCCATGCCCTTTCTCTATGCTTGCAGCACAAAATGAATGTACGAAATTCTCTACAATTTGCTCTTCTAACAACACCAATAAATAGTAACGGATCACTACTATGTGCCCCGCACTGTTCTAGGCATCTGGATGCATACTTAACAAAACAAAGATACCCTGTGGAGCTTACATCTTGTGATCCTTATTGACATAAAATTAAAATATCACTGATATTATCTCAACACTGAGGGGTGGGGAAGTGTAATATAGTGATTATAAATGCATATTCTTGAGCTGGACTGCCTAGATGAAAACCTCAGATTTTCCTTTGATCAGCTGTGTAACTTTGGGCTAATTATTTAACTTCTCCATGCCTCAGCTTCTTCACACATAGAGTAGGCAAAATTTAGTTCCCAAATTATAGAATTTTTGAGAGAGTCAATTGAATGAGTAAATATGAGTGAAAAAAGATCAACATCTGGCACATAGCTAGCACTCCAGAAACATTAGTTATAGTTTTATTATTAAGTACCGGTATAGGTAGGATATGGATTAAAATCTGCTGTTACATATTGTATATGTAAAGGAAGCAGAAAATGTTTTGCATGTTAGGACCATGCTATAAAATTTCCATCTGATATCCCACAAATTAGATTTAAAATAATCTGGTATCAATTTAACATCTACTACCCATACTCAGTTACAGAAAGTCCAGGCAGTGGCATCTAAACAAAATATACATTTATCTTGGCTGGGGGTCCCAATGTGGATACACCTCTTAAAATCTCTTCATTGGTTTACCCAGCAGGCAGACACCAATTACCCCTTTCCATGTTCCCATGAAACATGGTGATCATAGACAACAGAAGTGGTTTTTAATAAAGTAACAGCACACAGTCAGCTATTTTATGTAGTAACACAGAAAACACACAAACCTCTGAATTCTAAGAAATGTCAGGCAAGGACATTCATCAGGATCATATGAAGGTCTAGATGAAGTATCACTTACTTAGAGTGATACCTCCCTTACTGTCCTCGGTGACCCCAAATTAAGGCACATACACTTCATCTCCACCACTCAGCAGTAGCACAGCTATTCAACTTCTTATCTTGATCCATCTCAGAAGGTCACTGAAACTAATATCAAAATCACCAGTCCTACAATCTTGGTACTACTAACACATATTAGAGCTTTCTAGACAGTAGACCGCCACAGTGGGCCACTGAGAGAAGATGAGTATACCAACCTGCCTTTAAATATCGGCAGTTGTTGAATACTAAGCTGATGGGCTGAATTCTCATCATTCACTCGTTCATTCATTTATTTATGGTGCCCATGTCAATAATGGAAAAATTTGTGTTCCTTATCCTTTATCTATATCTAATATTCAGCTGGATCCAGGTACCCAAAGATACTGTTTTGGGAAGGCCTGGGACAACAGACTCAGAATTTAAAACTTTTTAATCACTGAATTTCAGAAGGAAGAGGGGAAAAGTTCACCAGGTAAGGTCTGGGCACCATCACATCCTATTTTCTTAACACATCAACATAACAGGCATTCAGTATCTATATGAGTACAAGCTAAGTTCTACCTCCAAGACATCCCTGTGGTCAGAGAGAGGAGGATTCAGATGGAGGAAAAGACACTTTGTGATACTGATTAGGAAGACAAGGTTTCATGACTTTCATGAAACAAAAGACTACCTAGAGGCATTCAGCAGGGCAAGGAAGGATAGACATAGTACTCATAAGTTACTTAACCTTAAAAGGCTGTTTAAAGGTGATGCAGATAATATGCATTTGAAAGAGATCAATTTTACTGGGTCTTTTACTTTCTCTAACTGTGGACATGCAGCACTGATTTATTATGAGCGGCTGTATTCTTGATGAGATTGGCTGGCCTTCAGGAAGTCCTTGATCTGAGATACCTTGTCCACCACATAAGCATGCCCTACATCTCCTGAAACCTGGTGACTTTATGTGGTGGGAAAAACATCAGACAAAGACTGTCATGGAACATTGCTGGAACTGACCTTTGCAGGATAATCTTGCCTATGAGAATAGCTCTTAAAATGCAATTAAATAATCCCTGGATACATTCTTCTAAACTAAAATGGCATACTTCATTTAAAATAATTGGAAATGACATCCATTAGAAATTTCAAAATGAAGTTTTCCAGAGATGCTCTTATCTTAGTTTGCCAGAGCTGCTGACAAACACCACACAATGGTTTCGTTTAAACAACAGGAATTTCTTGGCTAACTCTTTGGAGGCTTGAAATCCAAAATCAACATGTCAGCAAGGCCATGCTTTCCCCTAGAGTCCTTAACATTCTGGTGATGGCAGTCTTCTATCACATGGCAATGTCCTTGGTCTCCTGTGTCATCCTTTGACTTTTGGCTTCTTTATTTAAGGCCTCCAGTGTTATGGATTAAGAATCATGCTTACTCAGTTGGCCATACCTAAAAAGGGTCTTAAAAGATTCCATTCATAAAGGAGTCCACATGTTGACTCACTTGAACATATTTAAAGATGCTACTTATAAATGGTTTCACACCCACAGGAACATGGATTAAGACTTGAACATGTCTTTTGTGGGATATATGGTTCAATCCCCAACACCTCTGAAAGTGGATGTATTAGTCAGCCAAAAGGGGTACTGGGGTAGAAGGTTACAGTCACAAGGCACTAAAAAGTCTACCTCAATGTACCATAAAAGGTACTTTCTCAACCAAAGTCATTGGCAACGTGTTGAAGCAAGATGGTGGGTGATGTCTGCGAGTGTTCAGCCTTCCTTCTCTCTCTTAAGGCTCTGTGGCCCTGTTTTCTCTGATTTCAGCTGTAGGCTGGCAGAGAGCTCAGCTGCTCTGTTGTCTTCAGCTGCAAACATCAGGCGAATGGCTCAACTTTCTTCCCGGGGCTGCAGGGTCCTCTTCCGTGTCTATGGAGCTTCCTCTCTTTTCGTGTATCTGCTTCTGTGCTCTTGCTTGAGCATCCGTTTATATAGTGCACTAAGGGGGCAGGGGCTCAATGCTGCATGCCCTAATGATGCGGTCAAATCAAAGCCCTAATCTTGATTTAATCAAGTAAACATAAAGGTTTTGAATTTAAATCAGTCAATGGGTAACATGCCCAGAGGAACAGACCAGTTTACAAACATAATACCTTTTCTTTTGAATTCATAAATAATATCAAACTGGCAAAGCTGACAATCCATAGAAATGGATTGCAGATCCAAGACACCTACAACATGCAGAAGTCTGCACTGAACTAGAGATTCCACCTAGAACCAGATTATCCCAGATGCTTGGAACTACGGATTGTCAGTTTCCTTCACAAACTTTAGGTTTTTATTCTTTTAGTCTTTTTTCCTCTTTATGGGTTTAACATTATGCAATTCTGATTTTTCCTATAATATTACTCTCACTAATATTAAAGACCTAGAGAGGGGCAATCTGCAATTTAGAACTCCAAAGCAATTGCTATCAAAGCAAATTTAGAGAATTATGGGAAATGTAAAAACCCGTATTAATGGCCAATTCTGCAACAGATGCTTCTAAAATGATGATGAAGTATATTCTAATCTCAAATTGCCTTTGCCTAATTATGGAAAATGATTCTGGATAGGGTTGCTACCACCTTGTGTATGTAAAGACCAGGTCTCAACCTAATTATACATGAATCAGTCCCACTTGAGAACATATTTCCCTTTTGTTAGTTTTCAATATTGTTTTCATCTTAGTAATACTATATATTAAATAGTAAAGAGACTCAAATGTTTGAACCCATAAGTTACTAACAAAATAAAAGAAACAACATTTTAGGCACAGAGAAAATTTAAGATTGGGTAATGGTGTTTTATACTAACCTTATCAACAATGCTACCTCTTGTAATTAATATATAAATGGAGCAAATGCTCTTGTGCTGAATTGAGAAATGCACATATTCTTGGGATGTAACTGAGATGGTCATGTCAAAACCAGACTAAATAAACTACAACTCCACTAAAATTTATCACATCTCTTGTGACCTGGAAGGTTGACTCCACACAGAGAGGTCTCCAGAAACAAAGAGTCTTTTCTAGAATATGAAATTCCCTCTATCCCAGCAGGTATAGCTAAGTCTAGCAGAGTATGATTTGGTAGATTTTCTACACAAATTGATAAGCTGAAGCTCTTTAAGTGGACCTTGCTCTGCTAAGTGGCAAAATCTTCTGTCAGCTGGTGTGGGGTCCAGTGGCATCCAGTCCTCTCTGTGCACTCATGTTCAGCAGGGTGCTGGCTTTGTGAGCTCTGTCCTCAGAGCTCTGTTACTTCACAAACCAGATGCATATGAAACCAGAGGCTGACACTGGAAGGAGGGTACAATTGTGTAGGCACTTACAACCTCTCTCCCTACTGCCTTCCCAGGTCCCTGCAGCAGAAGCAAGAACGCAGCCAAGAAGCAAGATGGTTGAGATCAGATTTGTAGAATCAGAGCTCTGTTTCTTATAAACGTCCGGAGCAGAAAATCATCTACATGGAGTGACTGATGGCTTTTTTTCCACTTAGCTAAACTGTACCTTCTCCCCTGCCCTTTGGGTGCTGCAGTTAAAACTCATAACAATGACTCATTGTGGGTATTTGTCATTCTCACCGTTATAGAAAGAAAATTGGATCTCATAGAAGTTGAATGTCTTTCCCTAGGTCACAAAGTACTAATTGCTAGAGACAAGACTTTATCTCAGATCCTTTTCATTCCAAAATGTTACTCTACACTAAGGCTTGCTCTACCATTCCAACAAGAATGCACTTACCAACCTGGAATGGATGGGTTAATAGGAAAATATTTTCAGTTTGAATTCCATTGTTTGAAATTACCAAGGGACTTTTGCTGCTGTCATTGTTCTTAAACTCCTTACTTCTTGCTTTGTTTTTCATGTCAATCAGTAACCTCATTATGGAGCAAAGGCCTTTGGGACAGTTCCTTGACATCGTTCCAGTTTTCTGAGTGGATGCCTTACCTTGACAGGGTTCATGTCATGCTGAGGGCAGATTCAGTACAATCAGCTGAGATCTCATTCCCCTGATCTTGGATACCCACCACCACTCCTTCATCCCCCACACTCACTCAGTCACAAAATGGAGGAAACCCCACTGGGCTTGAAGTCCGAAGA
>JAQZBX010109980.1:0-10408 GCA_029593785.1 Cabassous unicinctus
TATTTGGAACAATTTGTAGAAACCATTTATATACCCAGAAAAGAGTAACCATCTAACACTAAATGAAATAAGAACTCAAAGGAAAGATGGTTAGAGGTTAATTGATTATTGTGTAAATTATGTATGTGTATATATATTTGTTTATACATATTATAGTTGTGTGCACATGTGTATGCATATGTAGTTTCTTTAGCCAATTCTAAATCAAAGAAGATTTTTTTATATCTTTCCTCTGATAGCAGTTTCTAAGCTTAGCTTGAGAATAAGCACATGTTTTACTCATTTTTATTTCAGTTCCTGGTATATATTCTTGATGAAATAAGTGATAAATGATAACACTATAACATGTGAAAATGAAGACACTAAATAAAGGAATATTGATACTTCTTTTGAGAGCTAGATTTGTCAGACTAGCATGGCCCTTCCATAAGCAGGGCAGGGGCCACATTTGCATGTCTCTGTCCCTTTGGAAATATCTCAGCTGCCCAACAAGAACCCTCCCTCCACTGCTTCTGGATCACAGGAGGGCAGCTGAAAATGGATTCCTGGGACTTTATGCTCAGGATTTCTCTGTGCTCCACCTTTTCTTTGCTTAAGTGTGGACACTGTCCAATTATGACCCTGGTATAGGCCCACATAACCAAATCCAGTAAGAACATTGTGGCAGTTTGAGATTAATTTATGAATCCCTAAAAGATAAATCTCATTTTTTAAAACTAATCTATTCCTCTGGGTATGATACTCTTTGATTACAGTAAGTTCAGCTGAGGGGGTTCTTAAACCTGTTATGATTGTTGTATGGTTTTCTATTGGACTATTTCAGTAAGGTGTGACTTGTGTTGAGTCCCTGCCCCCTTCCTGAGTCTGATATAAATGGACACTTACTAAGGCAGACACAGGAGGAGAGAACTCTGTAATTTTTGGTGCTGCTATGTGACAGAAAGGAGAAGGCTCAAAGAGCTGAGGCCCCAGGGAGAGAGGAGCCATTTGCCTGATAGGTTACAGCTGAAATTGGGAAGAGACCAGAAGCACTAGGGTTGATATAGGAGACCTAGAAAGAAACAAGCCCTATGCCAGGAGATAGACAAATACAGGATCACTTAAGCATGAAGAGGTTGGACCCACAGAGCTTAAGAGGACACGGTAAGCCCAGAGGGGAAGTCTGAATTCTTGGCAGAGATAGACAGCCATCTTGGTTCAACACATGGCAGTTGACTTTGGTGAGAAAGTACCTCTTAAGCTGCCTTGAGCTGGACTTTTCACAGACTTGGGACTGTAAGATTTTACCCTAAATAAACACCCTGTATAAAAGCCAACAAGTCTCTGGTAATTTGCATTGGTAGCTCTTTGGCAAACTAATACAGACATGAAAAGGAAAGTTTCACAGTGTACAGGGATCTACTATTTGAGAAAAAGTTAGTGTTTATTAACCACTGTGGCCTCCATGAAAGGAGTATTGGATGAGTCTGAAAGTAATTGTAGGTGTCACACATAATCAGGGCTAGAGTAGGAAATATCAAATATTCTGAATTCAGGTTGCCACCTTGTTCCCTAAAAGCCCAGGGTGTGGTCACTCAAAGGTGTCTTTCAGCTCCACTCCTTGGGTATTGTGGAAAGTGAGAGAAGAATGTTCCATAGCTCTGCATAAAAGACCTGGTTGATTCCTATTGACAAAATTATGACCTATCCTTTATGTTGCTGCATCTTTTCTTCCTTCCTGCAGAACCAAATGTTCCCAGGAATAGAAAGATTCCCTGACACCATGTGTATTAGTCAGGGTTCTCTCAGGAAACAGAATCAACAGGAGATATCGGCCAATAATATGAGATTTTATAAGAGTCTTCATTTCACCATGGGAATGTACAAGTCCAGGCTCTTCAGGCAGGCTGCAAGACATGTTCTCCAGTGAAAGTCCCGTGAAAGGTCCTTGATAAGTTTCTGGGAGAAGTTGGCTGTCTAAAGATGAGCTGGGAAATTCTCTCTGAATGTTGAAATCACTTACCCTTTTAAGGCATACAACTGATTGGATAAAAGTGTCACCCATTGCTAATGCAACCTCCCTGAATGATGCAGATTTAAT
This sequence comes from Cabassous unicinctus, assembly GCA_029593785.1. Lineage (NCBI taxonomy): Eukaryota > Metazoa > Chordata > Mammalia > Cingulata > Chlamyphoridae > Cabassous > Cabassous unicinctus. The sequence continues at coordinate 2,081 of JAQZBX010109980.1, forward strand.
CAGCCATTCGTGCAGTAAACTCACTGGTGATCAAAGTCCATAAATGTTCTTGTATTACAATTAGCCCAGTGCCTGCTGGACCTAACACCTGGACACAATTACCTGGCCAAGTTGACACATTAGCCTAACCATCACAGTCCACCCCTTGTCAACCCAGCAACCATACACATTGCCCTAAAACACATAGTCTCTAAGTAAAAACAATAACAGACAAGCATACATATATATTTCTGCCTAACAATGTTCACCTCCCCTGTGTACAACTGGAAATGCATTAATTCCCCACAAAATAGGGTTCAAGTCCTTGGGTAATATTCATTCTTAAAATTGACATCCTTAAATATTATGATGAGAAATTAATACAACTTTTCATATGATAAGGGAAAATGTTGGAGAAGAAAACAAGAAATTTGTTTTGTGTGCATATACAATCATAGTCATAATGAAACAAGGAAGAAGGGTTCATGACTATTACAGTCCTCATTTCTGCAACTGGTCACATAGTCAAAGTTCATATTTATCACTACCTTCTTCCACTACACATTCCATGTTCCCATTACCTTCAGCAAGCACTAGCTGGCAATGGTTCTTTGCCTGGTGGGGTGACCCAAACTTTCATTCCCAAAGACTCTGGGTCATTGTTAGTCGTGCTTAAATTGGTTTGTTGCAATTTTCATTGACTTTAATCACAGGGTATGGCAGTACTAGGAGACACCCTGAAGGATCTCCTGCATTCCAGGCAAAATCTTCTTTACACCCTATATGTAGATGTAGTCCTATTTCCCCTTGATATTCAGGATCAAACACACCAGTCAGCACAGTAATTTCCTTCTTTGCCTGTTGATTCACAGGTAAGAGGAGCCCAAAGTTGCCAGTTGGCAGTCTTAACTTTCAGTTCAATGGAATCATTGTTTTATTCCCTGGTGGCAGCACTCCTCCTTTTGGAATTAAATCCTGTAGACCAGCAGAGCTTAAGGTTGCAGGGACAGGAAGCAAAAATCTTTCTAGTGGGTCATGAGGGGTAATAGTGAGTGGTGCCACTCCCATTTCCATCCCTAGATTCCTGGACCCATGAATCCTGGTTATGGGAAAAACAACACCATAGAGAGCATGCTGATTCAGAGCATACACAGCCTTGTGGAGAATATTACCCCAGCCCTGCAAGGAATTGCCACTTAGTTGGCACCATAATTGAGCCTTCAAAAGGCCATTCCACCATTCTATTAATCCAGCTGCTTCAGGGTGATGGGGAAAACGGTAAGACCAGTGAATTCCATGGACATGTGCCCATTCCCTGACATTATTTCCCATGAAATGGTTTCCTTGAACAGAAGCAATGTTGTGTGCAATGCCATGGTGGTAAATAAGACATTTGATAAGTCCACAGATGGTAGTTTTGGAAGAAGCATTTGTGCCAGAAATGGAAACCCATAGCCAGAGTATGTGTCTATTCCAGTTAAAACAAATCACTGCCCCTTCCATGGTGGAAGTGGCCCAATGTAGTCAACATGCTACCAGGTAGCAGGCTGGTCACCTCGAGGAATGGTGCTATATCAGGGGCTGAGTGTGGGTCTCAGCTGCTAGCAGATTGGGCATTCAGCAGTGGCTGTAGCCAAGTCAGCCATGGTGAGGGGAATTCCATGTTGCTGAGACCATACATAATCTCCAGCCTTACCTCCATGGCCACTATGTTCATGAGCCCATTGGACAATGACAGGAGTGCCTGGAGAAAGAGGCTGAGCATTAGCCACAGAGTGGGTCTTCTTATCCACTTGATTATTGAACACTTCCTCTGCTGAAGTCATCCTCTGGTGAGCATTCATGTGGGACACAAATATGTTCATTTTTGCCCACTCAGAGAGGTCTACCCACATGGCTCTTCCCCAGGCTTCCTTGTCACCAATTTTCCTATCATGTTCCTTCTAAGTCCCTGACCATCCAGCCAAACCATTGGCAACAGCCCATGAATCAGTGTACAAATGCACCTTTGGCCATTTCTTCTTACAAGCAAAATGAACAACTAGGTGTTAGGTGCACTGCTCAAAGTTCTCCCCACTGGGAGGATTTGCCCTCACTGCTATCCTTCAAGGATGTCCCAGAAAAGGGCTGCAGTGCCATAGCTGTCCACTTTCAGGTGGTACCTGGATATTGTGCAGAATCATCTGTAAACCAGACTCGAGTTTTCCCATCCTCAGTCAACTGATTGTAAGGGATTCCCGAAGAGGCCAAAGCTGTGGACTGGGAAAGAGAAGATAACATGGCAGGGGTTTTGATGACCATAGGCATTTGAGCTACTTCCTCATGTAACTTGTGCCTTTAGGACCTACTCAAGCCCTATCTCATATATACCACTTCCACTTTATTATGGAGTGCTGCTGTGCATGCCCAACTTTATGGTTTGGTGGGCCAGACAATACCCAGCTCGTGATAGGCAACTCATTTCTCATGGTAAATTGATTACCCATGGTTAAGCATTCAGTCTCTGCCAAGGCCAAGTAGCAAGTGAAAAGCTGCTTCTCAAAAGAGGAGTAGTTACCTGCAAAGGATGGCAAGGCTTTGCTCCAAAATTCTAAGGGTCTGTATTGTGATTCCCCTATAGGGGCCTGCCAAAGGCTCCAGACAGCATCTCTATTTGCCACTGATACTTCCAGCACCATTGGATCTGCTGGATCATATGGTCCAAGTGGTAGTGCAGCTTGCACAGCAGCCAACCTATCAAAGGGCCTCCTCTTGTTCCAGTCCCCAATCAAAACTAGCAGCTTTTCTGGTCACTCAGTAAATGGGCTGGAGTAGCACACCCAAATGAGGAATGTGTTGTTTCCAAAATCCAAAGAGGCCAACTAAGTGTTGTGACTCTTTTTTTTTTTTTCTCATAGGAGGTCCTAGGTGCAACAGCTTAACTTTTACCTTAGAAGGGATATCTTGATAGGCCCCACACCACTGGACACCTAGACATTTCACTGAGGTGGAAGGACCCTGCATTTTTGTTGTATTTATCACCACCTTCCTCTCTTGCAAATGCCTTACCAATACATCTAGAGTCTTTGCTACTTCTTGCTCAGTAAGTCCTATCAACATGATATCATCAATAAAATTGACCACTGTGATGTCTCATGGGAGGGAGAGCCGATCAAGGTCCCTGCAGACAATATTATGACTTAAGGCTGGAGAGTTGATACACCCCTGTGGCCTTGCCAGCTAAAAGCAAACTGTTTCTGGTGGTCCTTACTAATTGGAATTGAGAAAAACCATTTGCCAGATCAACAGCTGCATACCAGATACCAGGGGAAGTGTTGATTTGCTCAAGCAATGATACCACATCTGGGATAGTCACTGCAATTGGAGTCACCACTGGTTAAGTTTATGATAATTTTCTGTCATCCTCCAAGATCCATCAGTTTTCTGCAGAGGCTAAATAGGAGAGTTGAATGGGGATGTGGTGGGAATCACCACCCCTGCATCCTTCAAACCCTTAATGGTGACACTAATCCCTGCAATCCCTCCAGAAATCCAGTATTGTCTTTGATTTACTATTTTGCCAGCCTGAGGCAGTTCTAGAGGCTTCCACTTGGCCTTTCCAACCATAATAGCCCTCACTGCACATGTCAGGGAACCAATGTGCAGATTCTGCCAGTTACTGAATATGTCTATTCCAATTATGCATTCTGGAACTGTGGAAATAACCACAGAATGGGTCCAGGGACACACTGCACCCACTGTGAGATGGACCTGAGGTAAAACTCCATCAATCAACCTGAACTTCATAAACCTCTACTCTGACTGGTGGACCACAGTGATGTTTTGGGTCTCCTGGAATTAATGTGATTTCTAAGACAGTGTCTAATAATCCCCAAAATGTATGATCATTTCCTTTTCCCCAATGCACAGTTACTCTGACAAAAAGGCCATAAGTATTCCTGGGGAGGAAGATTAACAGTATAAATTTTTGACAGTTTAACAGGATCCTTCCCCAGGGGGACCTGGCATTCTCCTCATTCAAGTGGCTCTGGGTCTCTAAACTGTCTCAAGTCTGGGAATTGATTAAGGGGCTGTGATTCTCTGTGTCTGTAATTTGAGTTAGGGTTTTGTTCATTTGACCTAGAATGCTTCTGCTTATACAGATGAAGAAGAAATTTAATAGACTGCCCCTATATTTCACCTCTGGGTACCCCAGTATCTATTAGCCAATGCCATAATTCCATGGTATTCAGACTATTCTGTGTGCTGCTTTGAATCGGTCTTGCATTGTGGTAGCCATGGGCACCTTGCCATTGGCGATTAACTGCCGATAATTGACTTTTACTGGACTGAGATCCGATCATCCCCATAATGTTTTAGGATTCCAGTTCCATTACAGCCCTCCCTACAGTAATATCTGGGCTGCAGATAAAAGCAACCACTGAATTTTTCAGAGAAGATGGAGTTAGTCTTACAAATTTATTCCTCATAGTCCTGGTTAAAGGTGTGTCCTCTGGACATTCCTGGGGTGGGTTGGCAGGTCTCAAATGGTAAATCCATTCTAGCATTCCAATCTCTCTAAACCTTTGAATCTGCTCATGTACTGTATACCAGGGCAAATTGGGCATCTCAACATCAGACATGCTAGGCCATTGTTTGGTCCATGTTTCAGTCAGCCACCCAAAAAAACTGTTAGAGCCCTTTCTAACCACTTGAGCTACAGTGCTGAATCCAGAATTTTGCTTAGTGGGCCAATATCAATAAAGTCAGCCTGATCCAACTTTATATTCCTTCCACCATTATCTCATACCTTTAGTATTCATTCCCACACATATTCCTCTGATTTCTGTCTATATAACTTAGAAATCTCATGGAGTTCTTTCAGAGGATAGCATACTTCCTCATGGGTCAGACATTGTATTTCACCTTTGGGGGCTTGTTATGATTTTAGTCCCGTAATAGATCTCAAAGTCAAGAGGGATGGTGGGGGTGGATAAGGAGAAGGATTAGAGATGTCTTGTAGGCTAATGACCTCAGGGCATTCTTATGCATTTTCTTCTGGTGAGATAGTATTAATTTCTTCAGGCAGGGGTTGGAAGGCAAATTCCTCAGGGCAGATTGGAAGTTGGGCATTGCATGCTGGAGTTTGGCTGGTATCCATATCAGGGCTGGAAGGAGGTCTGGACTCCCTGGGGTAGGCTGAAGATTGGATAATAAAAGGTTGACAAGGTGTGGTCTCCACCAGGCAGGCCTACAGTTTTATCTGGTAATGTCTCAGCAGTATTTAGAGTTCCAATGTCCCCACCAATATTATCATCATCCCATATGTCTCCGTCCCAATCCATGGGGTTCCACTCCTTTCCAATCAATGCTTTCACTTTAATTGCAGAAACCCTGCAACATTGAGATTTTAGTTTCCTCTGTAATTTTGCTACTCATACAGTGAGAGTCTGGGTTTTATTCACAGATATCTCAAGTCTGTGGCTCCAAGAGACAAGATTTTCTTTCAAGGCACATGTAGAAAGTTTCATATCATTCATGCAGCATTTAAGTTTCAAAGTTGAAGACTTTAGCTCATCTCTTTCTTTTGTAATTCTATCCAGAGTATCTAGGAGGAGCCAGCCAACATCATTGTACTTTCTGACTCCACAAAATTCTGTTAAGGTATGGAAAACACTCTCACCCAGATCCTTGCTTCTTATAAATGTGGAAGTAGGGGAATCCAGTGATGCTATTTTGTGTATCTCTATTGCCAGCTCACACCATGGACCATTAGCAACATCTTCATTATTGGAAAGGGAGTCATTAGTATCCCTGAGTCCAATTAGAGTCAAGAGCTAATTACAAAACTCCCAGAACCACTCAGACATCCCATGTTTAAAACTCTGTTCCACAAGATCCACACCACTCTTGGTACCAAGCTGTATTACTCAGGGTTCTCTCAGGAAACAGAATCAACAGTAGATATCTGTCAATAATATGAGATTTTATAAGAGTCTCTCACATAACCATGGGTATGCACAAATCCAGGTTATGCAGGCAGGCTTAAGCCAGGGGCTCTGATGAAAGTCTGATGGAAGATCCTCGATGAGTTTCTGGGAGAAGTTGGCTGTCCAAAGATGAGCTGGGAAATTCTCTCTGAATGTTGAAATCACTTCCCCTTTAAAGGCATTCAACTGATTGGATAAAAGCATCACCCATCTCTAATGCAATCTCCCTGATTGATGCAGATGTAATCAGCCATCCATGCAGTAAACTCACTGGTGATCGAACTCCATAGATGCTTTTGTATTACAATTAGCTCAGTGCTCGCTGGACCTAACATCTGGACACAATTACCTGGCTGTGTTGACACATTAGCCTAAACATCACACCATGGAACAGGTCATGTGAAATGACCACACAGTTGGTGGGACCTTTGCTGAGATTATCACATGTAGCAGGACTGCTCTTTGTCAATGAGGGGTACCAACTTCACTCTAAGTTTAAATAAGTGGTAGTGATTAAGCAAAAAGCACCCAGGCCAGAACAACAAGGCTTCAGTCCTCTGGGACCTTCCACAATTTTCCTGCCACCTTCTACATCAGTTTATGTAATAGCAAAAAAGGGAGACAATTACCCAAAATACCTCATAAAGTTATTCAGAGTTTTATTTAAAGTTATCTCCATTTTCAACATTTTTTCAACAGTGTTTATAAGAGAATCTGGAAGATTGTACCAGACAGTGAATGCCTGAATGAATAACTGATTGAATGAATTGTATTACTGTCTTCATGGGAGGCAAGGAATGAATGCTCCTGGAACATTGTAGAGGGAAGAGGACAGTGTTTAAAAACTACAAATCATTAATTCATGGTAGGGGCAGGAGAATGGTGTCTGAACCTAATGTGGACAATGGGAAGGAAAAGGGATTCCCTGCAAACAGTGGAATCTTTTTGATCCTTCACTGTGTACCTGAGCATAGGGGACTCATTTGTGGAAGGCAGGCACTGCCCTGTTGTCAGTAGTTGATGGAAGAGGAGAAGAAACAGACACTGATCACTATTAAAGATATTTAACTTATATTTTCAATCATGAGTTGACACAAAATTTATATAATATACCTGTGCTTGATTAAATTATATAAGCCAACAAAGAAGTCTGTATAATCTTAATCAAAGTTCCTGTGGGTGTGAATCCATTTCTAATTAAGACACTTTGAAGATATACTTTCCTATAAATTAAGGAATAATTTGAGATTATGATCTTCTAAGATTCTTTTATGTATGGCCAGACTGAATGAGGGCAGATATTGATCCATGTGGTTGGAGGTCCTATTAAGAGAGGAAGGTCAGATACAGTGAGAGGATCAAGAGGATGGAAGGCAGTGGAAGTGGGAGGAGCAGACACAAAGAGACTGAGATTGCCATGTCATGGGAGGAAGAGATGCAAGCCAAGAGCACAAAGGAGTGAGGCAATCCTGCATAAGAATGTTACACACCTCAGGGAGAAAGCAGGGTCTTGCTGATGCCTTGCTGTTGGACTTTTAGCCTGTGAAACTGTGAGCCAGTAAATTCCTGATTTTCAGCCAACCAGTGTGTGGTATTTGACATAGCAGTCTGCCAAACAATGACACCCATTGGTACCAGAAAGTGGGCTGCTGCTATAACAAATATCTAAAAGTATAGAAATAGCCTGAAATAGGTAAATGGATAGAAGAAGAATTTTAAGGTTCTTCAAAGAAAATGCTTAGATTGCTTTGAAGAGACTTTCAGTAGATCTTATGATTATTAAAGGCAATTCTGGGGAATTCTCAGAAATAAGTCACAGAAGTAGAGAAAGGTTCTATCATCTTAGTGAATACATAATCTATCATGGGCAGGATATTGGTAAAAATATGGTTGTTAAAGTCACTTCTAGTGAAGACCTACTAGGAAACATTGAATATGTTATTGGAAACTGGAAGAAAGTTGATCCTTGTTATAAAAAGTCAGAAAACATGGTGGAAGTGTGTTGTCATGTCCAATGTAAGGCAGAACCAGTAAACAATGAACTTCGACATTTATTTTTGGAGATTTCTATGCCAAGTGTGGAATGTGATACCTAGTTTCTCCTTGTAGCTTATAGTGCAATGTTAGAATAATAGATAAACTGAGGATTGATCTCTAAAACATAAAAGAACCAGTAATTAAAAAAAATTGTTAAATCCTTAGCATTTACACCTGCAAGTACTTCCCAGGGTAGATCAGAGATCTCTGCTGAGTGTTGTGGTGAGAACATTTTGGGGAAAAGAAAGGCCTCTCTGACATGTAGTTAACAGCCAAAATACCCCCTCAAGCCTGGTGCTGGGATGGAGCCTGTGGCCAAATACAAGTACCTTTGTCTCCTTCC
>JAQZBX010109981.1:0-10411 GCA_029593785.1 Cabassous unicinctus
GGTATATTAAGAGAGAGATCTGAGGGCTGTGGGCTCTCTGCTGGGTGAAGCCCAAGCTTCATTTCAAAGGTTCTAGGGTTATTAATGGTGCGTTTAGTTGCTTTGAGAGAGCTCAAACTCGGATGTGCTATGAATACGTAATAGCAAGGAGAATGTGATTCTTCTCTTTGTAGAGAAGTTTTATGACTCAGCGAATCCATTCTAAGTGTGATAGGCAAACCTTCAGAATTTAATGAATTCCAACTGAGATTTGGTCCCTCCAGGAAAAAAAAAACTTACTGCAGCTGAAAATTAGCATTAATGCCACAATGTGTTTTGAACATGTTACATTTTCCCCAGGAATTCAGGCCTAGAGGATGCCTTTAGAGGAAACCACTCTGAAAACTGTTTTCTCGTTTAGTTATTTCAACCCTTAATCATAGTTTTAATTTTGGGAAGAAGTACGTAAAGGTAGATAATTAGAATTCTCCAGAACAACAACAAAAAAATGAGGAGGAAATAATTACTAAGACCAAGGCTTTTCAGTGACAGAGTTTTTTTGTTTTGATTTGATTTTTATGAAGTTTTAAATAAGGATATCTCTACTGACTCTTGATTTGTCTAAATCTAAGAGATTAAAAGGATTAAAAAGACCCAGTATATACCACTTTGAAATGAGCCCCAAGGATCATGCAGTGTGGGTAGCCAAGCACAAGTTATTATGAAAGTTGTGTATCATTATTTGGCAACCCTCTTTAGTTTGGGGATTTTGACCTTTAAGGATTTGGATGCAGAATTGTTATGTATTGTATGTAAAGCATTCAGTATAATTCTGAAATGTAATTCATATTTAATAAATGTTAGCTATTTAATTATACTAAAACAAAAGCAATAATAACAGAGATTTAAACTATATTTAAAGTTTAGCAATGCATTTGGTGATACTTTCTGGGTAGAAAATGAGCTAGCAAATGTTCAGCAATTTTAGTTTTCCACCAGGCAAGTAGGGAATAAAGTACTGTTGTTTATAGATGTTGTAACAAAGTGGGAAGAGGCATGCTCTCTCATCTTTGCACTGCCCTGACCATGATAACATGGGATCTTGGATAACTAATTCCCTTCCGTTGCAAAAGCCTGTTTTCCCACCTAGTTCAGTGCCTAATAATGAACAGTTGGATGATTAAATGACACAATGGTGAAAGTGCTTGAGAAGGGATAAAATGCTCTATAAATGTACAGATGGCATTATAAATTGTATTATGGTAACATACCAATTTTTAAAATGTCATTTCATGGAGATCTGTCTATCAACTGTCTATCTTTCATCTATCAGTCAATCTATTTAAAATTGGATTTAGTGTTATAGTCATTCATTTAAGAAGTATATATTTTCTGTTACATGCTAGACATTATTCTAGGCATTGGGGATACCTCAGGCAATAAAACCACCCAAAATATCTAAACTGTAGGAGTTGAAATTTTAGGGGGCAGCAGGATAGACAGTGAAACCAAATGTAATAAAGAAGTAAATTTTATGGTATGCTAGAAGGTGTAAGTACTATGGTGAAGATTCAGGAGGGTGAGGGTGTGATGGTCACAGCAGTGGAGGGGCTTGCAGTTAGATATGGAGGTCGGAGCAGGCCTCACTGAGAAAGAGATGTTTCAGCAAAGACTTGGAAAGGTGAGGGAATGAGCTAGGCGGCTTCTTTGGGAAAAGCATCCTAGGTAGTGGGAGAGGCATGTACAAAGACCCCAAGCTGGGAGCCTGTGGGGATGTATTGGAATGGAAAGAAGGCTGCATGGGAAGAGTAGCAGGAGATGGCCTCAGAGGAGGAACAGTGAGGAAAGCTCACAGAGGAAGAGATGGGGGCTCCTGGAAGGGTCTCAGGAGAGCAGCGATGTCCTGACATATGTTAATTGGATCACTCTGGCTGGTGGATTATAGTGTGTGGATGGGGCCAAGGGCAGAAGCAGGGAGAACCCATTGGGCACCACTGCAGAAATCCAGGGAAGAGCTGATGCTGGCTGGGGCCAGGGAGGTGGCCAAGGAGATGGCCGGTAGCAGTTAGATTCTGAGTATATTTTGAAGGTGAACTTCCTGATGCATTGGATGTACGGTAGAGAAAGGGATATCAAGAAGTACCCTAAATGTTTGCAAGAATGGATGGCCATTTCATTTACAGCTTTACGGCTAGAGCATTTTTATATGTACTTTGCATAGTTCTGATTTATCTCTTTCTGAAATATCGACAAGTGTGAATAGAATGACATTGAAGAAGGAGGGAAGTAAGATAATTTCTTCAATATGATATTTTAAAGATGCTGAATCCCAGAACACAGATGTAATTAAGAGGACCAGGCAACAAGGACTGTGATTCACCAGGGTTCCCATTAACATAGTTTTAAAGACCTGAGTGTTTGAGACTCCAAATTAGCCTCGGTAGGTGGGACTCTTGCTCCCTACATTCTAGCATTGAGATAGATAGTAGGGTGTCCTTTTGTTCCTTCCTGACTGATGGAGGGTGAGCTCAGCACATGCAGAGGCATTGCCCTGCTGAAGGCTGGGTTAGGTCTGCTGCTGTGCATTTCAGAGATACATCACCTACAAACTTGATTTCTGTGAACATTTTAAAAAACTGTTTCTTCTAATATTTAGCTCCATATTTCTAAATTGTCTGCTCACATTCAGATACTTAATTTTTCAGCTTTGGATACCTATTTAACTTAATTTTGTGGATGATGAATGCCCCCCCCCCCATCTTTTATTCTTTCCATGTAAAGATGTTACCATTTTGGGTTAAATCAATATTAAGGTTTAAATTATTGTAACTATGTAAATATTAGCTCCAGCTGAGCCACCTAGTATATTGTGAATACTTCTCCTTTCTATCACAGCTTTGTGTTTTCCCTAGGATTAATCATCACCTACTTCTTTGTTTACTGAGTTTTCACTGTATGTGTTACTAATTCATCCCCTAAAACCTCCGACAGGACGTAGTACATTCCGGCACACAGGGCTTCTGTATGCCGATGTTTTCTTGGAGGCAGCTCTGTGGGAGCCTTCTGTTCTACTCCAACATGGACTGGTTTCTGCTACACAGCTGTTATTCTAGGCTCTTTCACAGTCACTTTGGAAGTTATCTTTGTTTCTCTCCTGTGTAAGAGTTTCTGTTTCCTACAGGTCTTTCTCAGTTTGCTGCCTTTTTTTCCAAATGGAACTTTATCATCCAGCGGCTTTTTAAAATATTTAATTAATTTAATTTAATTTAATTTTATAGCTTGAGATTACATAAATGTTACATCAAAAATATAGGGGATTCCCATATACCTTATCCCCTCCCCTTCCCCCACTTTTCCCATGAACAACATCTTTCATTAGTGTGGAAAATTTGTTACAATTGATGAACACATATTGCAGCATTGCTACTAACCATGGTCTAGAGTTTACGTTATGGTTTACACTTTGTACCACACAATTTTACAGGTTTTGACAAAATGTATACTGGCCTGTATCCATCATTGCAACATCATGCCGGACAATTCCAATGTCCCAGTAATGCCCCATATTACACCTATTTTTGATTAAGGGTACAGGGGAGGTAAAAGCTTTGAGACTTTGTAGCATCTAAAAATGTCTTGTTTACTTGATGGATACTTTGGGTGTAGAATTCTAGGTTATGTCTATGCCTATAATTGGGCATGCTGAACTCCAGAAAGGTGGAATGACATGCCCTTGTGCTTGTAGATTGGAACCCTGCAACAGTCTTTCAACTACATATAGAACCAAGGATGATGGTACCTTTTTTCCCCAAAGAAATGCCCTTTCTACTGCAATGGAAGTCTGATACATGTCAATACTTACTACATTTATCTGTGTAATCAGGGCTGTGCAGCATACGGTGTACAAGGCAATTATATTCCCATTACTGCACCCAAAGTAAATATGTTCTGGCAATGAATAGAAAGCAAGGGCAGAAATACTGGACTGGGCCAAATGGTGTGAAAGTGCATTTTCCCCAGCATTCTGGGGGGAAGATGGAGGGATGTATCATAGGAGCACAGGCACAGGGTTTTCCCACCACTGCTTTGGAGGCATGATGCATTGCTGGTAAGACAGCAACTGAACCTATGTCCACTTGTCACTACTCCCCTGTCCTGTCCCTAAAATGCCACTAAAATGGTAGTAGAGGAATTTTTAAAAGGCATACACCCCTGAGGATAAAGAGGAGAAGTAAGGTGTTGATGGTCACGAGATGCCAAGTTGGAATGGTGCATGATCTAACATGGCAAACTGAGAGGAAGCCATGCAAGAGGGAGCCAGTGAGCAAAACTCTAACGCAGGTCCAAATGCTGAAGAGCCTGACGAATTGGAGGGACCGGGTTGGACTAGGGTGAACTCTCTAAGAGTCTTTCTAATTCAAAAATGTTTCGTCATTTATTCCTTAGGGTTCATTTGCAATTATGAAATTGGTCATCCATTTTGCTTCTGAAATGTGAAGTAAAACCAGTGCATTACCAGAGAAAAGTTTTAAAGAAATTACTTTGAAAATTAGATTCTGTAACTCCTTAGGCAGGGAAAAAATGGAAAATTGAGTATACATGAGTGTGGTGAAGTGCTAGCAAAAGAAAATGATGTTGAATATTCTCTTGGTCAATGAGATTAATCAAGAAGAATGTGTGTTCTTTCATCCTTCTGCTTCAGTGATTTCATTTAATACTAGAGTTTAAGGTTTAATTACTGAACTGGATTTTACATTTTTATGTTGAGGTACTCTTACTGTATCTGGTTATAATTCCTTTTATTCTTTGGTCGTAAGATGGTGATTCAATTGGCTTCAGTTACTTTCATCCTACCCTTCTCTTTGATAGTCTCATTTTATTGTTGGTTTGCTGCTTTGTTACTATTTCATATCGCTGTGTTTCTGAACATTGTTTTTAGCAATTTTTCCCTCTCTCTAAACGGTTGCATTTTAATTCTGCAGGAAATAATTGTCAACATTATTATGAGATGAATTCTATTTCCCATTTTTTTATCCTGATTTTCTTAATTTATAATTCTGTACTTATCCCTCTTTCTTTATTAATTTTTTCCATTTGTACTCCCAAATTTTATGCTTCCAGATTCTTGGGAGTAATTTCCATGCTTTTAGTTTATTTATGTTTGACTACTTGTGAACATAATTCTCAGTTTATCTTCTGCTCCCTCAAAATCACTAGCCACTTTCATCCCTGTTGAAACTATTGAGGTTACAATGTAAATGCTGGAAAGTGGCAAAATACATACATATTATTTATTACAGCATCTATATACTTCTCTGAAAATGTACAATTAACCCCCTGCAGTGTTAATGAGAGTGACTTTCATCCAAAGAGACAGAGAGACTTTATCTCTAAAATAAATTCCTTATACACCATAGAAATAATTCTCTTGAAGTGTATTACAAACATTATTTTGACATTTTTTGGGTACAATATTAGCATTTTTCTTGTTTTTTTTTCACCAGAGCTTTGTAAAATGGATAGCAAAATTTCTTCGTTGCAAAATCAGTACAAATATTGGATAAAAATGACTTTCCTTTCCCAAAATAGCTAAAAAACAAACAAACAAACAAACAAAAAACCCTCAGAAATGTGTTCCTCTTGTAATATCTCAGAAATTCTTTTTCTAGGCCACTTATCCTCGTGGTCCCTTTGTATATCTATACAAATGAATATAGATGATAATAGATATAAAATCTAGATTAAATATCATTCCTTAAAAGGAATTTCTTCACTTATATATAGTATGGAAAGCACAATATTTTTCTTTTAAAACTAACTTTTATTTATTCAATAAAAACTTGGGGACTTCTATTATGTACTTCTCAGTGCACTAGGCACTAGGAGTAAGATTGCATCATCTAATATCCACGGCCCCTCTTCTATATTACAGTGAGGTGGGGGACCAACTATAATACAGGCTATCTGTGAGTTAGAATACCAGGAATGAATTCCTGAGGAACTGATGTTTCAGCTGCAACTCAAAGTATGAGTAGGAGATAATTGGGCAAACGATGGTGAAGTATTCCAGACAGAGATTCCAGCATCTGTGTGTACCCTGTGTTGGGATGGAGCTTGAGGACCCAAGAGACTGAGAAGACCAATCTTGTTATAGTCCAATAAACTGTGGGTAGGAGGTAAGACTGGATATTTTTATGGACAGTTTATTAATATCAAACATGGAAGAAGTCAGGTTAAAATCTCAACAAAAATTATTGATATGTCACCCTAATGGCAGTTTAGGTTAGTACTAAAAAGGAAAGAGACCCAGCCCTCAGGTGTCCTTCTTTTGGACTTGTCTATTTCTCCTTTTAGTTCTAGCATATTTGCTTCATGTATTTTCAAGCTCTCCTATTAAGTACATAGACACCTAGGATTGCTATGTCTTCTTGATGAATCAATCACTTTATCTTTAGGATATAACCCTCTATCCCTGGCAATATTTCTTATTCTGAACTCACTTTGATATTTATGTAGTCATTCTAGCTTTCTTCTGAGTAGTGTTAGCATGGTAAAAATTTTCCATCTTTTTGCTTTTAAACTGTTTCTTTATATATAAAGTGGGTTTGTCCTGCATAAAATATAGTTAGGTCTTGATTTTTCATTCAATTTGACAATTTCTGCCTTTTAATTGGAGTGCATAAGCCATTTACATTTAATGTGATAATCAAGTTGGTTAAGTTTGAAACTACCATCTTGATAATAACTTCCCATTTGTCCTATCTGTTTCCTTCCCTTCCCTTCCCTCCTTTTAGTTAAATGGAGTATTGTTGGCTTACTAAGCTTTTGTTTTATTTTTCTGATTGGTTGCCTTAAGGTTTATGATCTTTTTAAACTAACATGGATGATTGTAGAATAATAATAGACACCTTAATATATAGTAGAAGGACTTTATAACAGTAGACTTTCATTTTGCACCTTCCTGCTTTTATTCTAGTGTTGTCATTCATTTTATCTATCTATCTATCTATCTATCTATCTATCTATCTATCTATCTATCTTAGATCCCATAATGCATCATTATTTTTAAATATATTTTTTAGAGAAATTATGAACTTACAAAATAATCATGCACATGTGTGGAATTCCCATGCAACATCCCTCTACCAACACACTACATTGATGTGGAACATTAGTTACAAATTATGAGATAATATCATCAGACTGTTATCACTAGCTATGTTCCATAGCATGCATTTGGTATATTTTTTCCATACCCCCTATTATTAATACAGTACATCTTTGGCATTGATGCAAGAATATTACAGTATTGCTGTTGACTATAGTCCATAGGTTACCTTAATTGTATTTTTCCCATGCTTCTCTACATTCTTACCACCTGGCAATAGTGATGTACATTTGTTCTAGTTCATTGGAGGATATTCTTTTATTTGTACTATTAACCACAATTCTCATCTACCTCTGGGTGCACTATGTTATTCAGTTCCTGTTATTCAGTTCCTGTTATTCAGTTCCTGTTATTTTTATTCTTTAGCTTTCTTTCAATTGACATTTAAATCCCTAGACTACCTTTTTCAGCCACAATCCCATTTATAAATCAGCAGCATTAGTTCTACTCAATATAAGGTGTTACCATCAATTCTATACCCATGCTTTTACAGTCAAGTTAATTAATTATATATGTATTAAACATCAGTACACCTTCTCAGCCTTCCTCTTATTTCTTGATAACCTATACTCTAGGTTTTAACTCCATGCATTTATTCTTCATATTTAGTTCATATTAGTGAGACATGCAATATTTGTGCTTTTATGTGTGGCTTATTTCACTTAGCATCGTATCTTCATGTTTCATCCATGTTATCATATGCATCCCAATTTCATTTCTTCTTACAGAGCGTAGTATTCCATAGTATGTATATACCACATTTTGTTTATCCATTTATCAGTTGATGGACACTTGGGTTGTTTGCATCTTTTGGCAATTGTGAATAATGTCGCTATGAATATTGATGTGCAAATGTCTATTCGCATCACCACTTTCGATTCTTCTGGATATATTACTAATAGAGGAATTGCTGGATCATATGGTAGTTCTATATTTAGCTTCCTGAGGAACCACGAAATTGTCTTCCATGGAGGCTGCACCATTTTACATTCCCACCAACAGTGAAGGACTGTTCTATTTCTCCATATCCTCTTCAGCACTTATTGTTTTCTGTTTTTTAAAAAATGGCCATTCTATGCGGTGTGAGATGATATCTCATCATTTTGATTGCATTTCACTAATAGCTAGTGATAGGGAAAATTTTTTCGTGTGTTTTTTGGCCATTTGTATTTCCTCTTTGGAAAAATGTCTATTTAAGTCTTTTGCCCATTTTTAAATTTGGATTGCTTGCTCTTTTATTAAGTTGTATGATCTCTTTATATAGAATGGAAATCAAACCATTATCGGATATGTGGTTTCCAAATATTTTCTTCCATTGAGTAGTCTGCCTTTTCACCTTCTTGACGAAGTCCCCTGAATCACAAAAGTATTTAAGTTTGAGGAGGTCCCACTTATCCATGTTTTCTTTTTTTGCTCATGCTTTCGGTGTAAAGTTCAAGAATCTACCACTTACCACCAGGTCTTGAAGGTGTTTCCTACATTTTCTTCTATGAGCTTTATTTTTCTAGCTTTTATATTTAGGTCTTTCATCCATCTTGAGCTAATTTTTGTATAAAATGTGAGATAAGGATCTTCTTTCTTTCTTTTGGATATGGATATCCAGTTCTCCTAGCACCATTTGTTGAATAGACTTTTCTGCCCCAGCTGGGTGGGTTTGACAGGCTTGTCAAAAATCACTTGACCATAGATGTGAGGTTCTGTTTCTGAACCATTAATTCAGTTCCATTTGTCAATGTCTCTATGTTTATGCCAGTACCATGCTGTTTTTTACCATTGTAGCTAGGTAATATGATTTAAAGTCTGAAAGTGAGAGTCCTCCAACTTTGCTCTTCCATTTTAAGATGTTTCTGGCTATTCAGGGCCCCTTACCCTTCCAAATAAGTTTGATAATTGTGTTTTCCAATTCTTTAAAAAATGCTGGTGGAAATTCTTTTATGAGGATTGCATTAAATCTGTATATCAATTTGGGTAGAATTGATATCTTAATGATATTTAGTTTTCCAGTCCATGAGCATGGAATGTTCTTCCAATTATTTAGGTCTTTTTTAATTTCTTTTTAGCAAGGCATTGTAGTTTTGTTTACATTGTAATACTTTATTTCCTTGGTTACGTTTATACCTAAATATTTGATTATTTTAGTTGCTATTGTAAATGGGATTTTTTTTCCTGACTTTCTCCTCAGATTGTGCATTACTAGTGTATAGAAATACTACTGATTCTTGCATATTAATCTTATATCATGCCACTCTGCTGAACTCGTTTATTAACTCTAGTAGTTTTGTTGTAGATTTTTTCAGGACTTTCTAGGTATAGGCTCATATTATCTGCAAATAGTGAAAGTTTTAATTCTTCCTTTCCAATTTGGACACCTTTCATTTCTTTTTCTTGCCTGATTGCCCTAGCTAGACCTTCTAGCACTGTACTGAACACCAGTGATGACAATGGGCATCCTTGTCTTGTCCCTCATCTCAACGGGAAAGCTTTCGGTCTTTCGCCATTGAGTACAATGTTAGCTGTGGGTTTTTCATATATGGCCTTTATTGTGTTGAGAAAGTTTGCTTCAATTTCTATTTTTTGTAGCATCAAGAAAGGATGCTGTATTTTGTCAAATGCCTTTTCTGTATCAATCAATAGGATCATGTGATTTTTCTTCTTTGATTTATTAATGTGGTGTATTATGCTGATTGATTTTCTTGTTGAACCACTCTTGCATGCCTGGTATAAAACCCACTTGATCATGATGAATAATTCTATTAATCAGCTGTTGGTTCGATTAGCAAGTATTTTGTTGAGAATTTTTGCATCTGTGTTCATTAGGGAAATGGGTCTGTGGTTTTCTGTTTTTGTAAAATCTTTATCTGGGTTTGGTATTAAGGTGATATTGGCTTCATAGAAAGAGTTTGGTAGTGTTCCTTCTTGTTCAATTTTGTAGAAGAGTTTGATCAAGATTGATATTAGATTTCTTTGAATGCTTGGTACAACTCACCAGTGAAACCATCTGGTCCTGGGCTTTTCATTTTGGAAGTTGTTTGATGACTATTTCAGTCTCTTTACTTGTGATTGGTTTGTTGAGGTCTTCTATTTCTTCTAGGGTCAGTGTAGGTTATTTGTACATTCCGGGAATTTTTCCATTCATCTACATTGTCTAGTTTGTTGGTGTATAGTTGTTCATAGTATCCTTTTATGATCTCTTTTATTTCTGTGGGGTCATTAGTAATGTTCCCTTTTTCATTTTATTTCTTTGCATCTTCTCTTTTTTTTTTT
>JAQZBX010109982.1:0-10410 GCA_029593785.1 Cabassous unicinctus
ATTTTTTGGTAGTGCCAAAGTCCAGGCCTGCACCTCCCTTGGTGGCGGTGCATACATTTGCTGAGGATCTGAAAGCTGTGGCAGCAGAATTAACATTAATTCATTGTGAATTTTGAACAAACACTGCTGTTGGAGAGGGTTGTTTTGAAATCTTTTTGATAATGACCAGCCTTTCCACAGTTAAAACAAGTTCTGTGACCCTTATTGTTTAAGGCAATGCCAGAAAATGCCTCTGCTAATACTTGAGCCTTGTGATGCTCTGAGCCAATATCTTGGCACATTTTTATATACTCTTCAAGAGTGGCCCCAGCCATTTTCATGGTTCTAAGGGCTTTTTGACACTCTGTGTTAGCATTATTAAAGGCCAAAATTTGAAGTAATAAATCTTGAAAGTCTGGGTTTCTCACAGTGTGTTCAAGAGTCTTTTTAAGGTGATCTATAAAAGTTAACATAAGGTTCAGAAGCAGCTTGGTTTACATGTGCAAATGAGGGAGCCACTGACCCTGTAGGTAGGATCCTCTCTCAGGCATGCAAACAACAATGATAGCACTGCACCACAGCAATGCCATGTTGAGCGTGAATACCTAAATATCTTCCTGAATCTATAAGTTGTTCAAATGTTACATCTACTGGAGGGTTAGCATTGGATTTGTGGGATGCAACAATATGAGCTTTGTCAGCCCACCACATCTTAAATTGTAAAAATTCAGAATCAATGATGTAGGTTCTAGCCATCTGATCAAAGTCCCAGGGAATCAGCCTTTCAGTTTGAGAGATCCCTCACAAAATCCCCAAAGTATATGAAGAATTAGGTCCATACTTAGTACATGCTTCCTTTAATTCTTTCAGTATCTTAAAATTTAGAGGAGTATGATTAAATTGCTGTCCTTCCTGTGATGTCAGCATTAGGTGCTATGGGGGGTCACTTGGACAGGGAACATATAAACATCAAAGTCTCTGGCTAATTGAGCCTCTCAAATGCCTTTTTGCAATGTAGGAATATTTGGAACTCTAATATTAGCTAAAGGAGGAGAGGCTATAGCTTCTTCTAAGCCAGGAGCAAATGCATGAGGTCTTTTTAATTTGTCCATTGAAGAGGATTCCTCAGGGACCATTGCGGCTGCAGCCTCTACTGGAGCGCAAAGGCAATCAAGATTGTTTTTTTTTCTTTTCTAAAATTTGGTCCCCCTCCATTGCAGCCACCAAAACAGATGGAGCAAGTTCCTTTTCTGCACTTTTCTTTTCAGTATCAGAGTCCTCACTATCAGAGTCCGACTGCAAGGGCTCAAGAGCTAGAGAGTGAAACAAAGAAAATAGAAATAGAAAGAGAAGAAATAGGAAATACAAAGAAGTTTGTCCCATGGTTACCCTGACTAACACATTATCCAG
This sequence comes from Cabassous unicinctus, assembly GCA_029593785.1. Taxonomy (NCBI): domain Eukaryota; kingdom Metazoa; phylum Chordata; class Mammalia; order Cingulata; family Chlamyphoridae; genus Cabassous; species Cabassous unicinctus. Next base: position 1,390 of record JAQZBX010109982.1, read on the forward strand.
AGCAAAGGAAGAATTTTTCAAATGGAGAATACTTACCTCCTCTCGACCTCTGATATCAATGGCACTGAATTTTTCCACAAAGTTTCCGATCTGTCAGAGCCTTCTTCGCCGAGCCCCACGTTGGGGGCCAGATGTAGTTATAAGTGTGGGTAATTCGATGAAGAGTACTGTGTTATAAGAAAGATAAGACAGAGTTTTAAAAAAAAGCTGGGGTCAGGGGGCTAGCAGAAATTATCTATAAAACTAGCCCCGAAGCACAGACAGCCCAGCACTTTTATTAGCAGAGCAAGTTTCCGGTAGTGATTAATTACTTTTGAATATCACTTGGGAGTTTATTGTAGGCAAAGTTTACACCTTTTGTCTATCTTTATGTTATCCTTGAGTCTTGGCACCCATAAGAGTTCAACACTGCTCTCAAAATTTTCATTTTGAGCAAATGTCTGGCATTCCAGACACTCTGTTTTTGTTCTCAAGCCAGAATTCCGTATCTCAAGGATTTTTCCCCACAGCAGGGTTAAATTAAGAAAATATATTTAAGAAGTAGAACTGACATGCTTCCATTACTAATTATATCTAAGGGTGAAAGAGGGAGGTGTCAAGGAAATCTTCCAGGTTTCTGGCTTGAACAATAGGCAGATAGTGATAACATTCCTTTTGACCAGAAAGAGAGGAGCAGAACTTTGGGCGCAGTGGTTTAATTTGAGGTACCCATGATATTTCAGATGGCAATTCAGATGTGGAGCTCAGGAGAGTGTTCTGGACTAAATGTGACTCACTGGCAGATTGATTGAGTTTAAACCACAGTTTTGGCTGAAGTTATTCATAGAGAGGGCAGGGTAATGGGCAGGAGCTTGAACTTTATGGAACATCAATATATAAGGGGTAAATAGAGATATAGCTAGCTGAGAAAGAATAAAAATAGAGTTAGGAGGGATAGCAGAAAGATGACATCATGTAGGATCAAGTAGGTGGGACAATATTATCAAACAAACATAAAAACCTGGAAAATCAGGACAAAAATAAGAACAGGAATAAGAAAAGGAAAATGTCTCCATTATATTTGAGAATTTGAATGTAACTGATAAATTTACAAGAGTATTTTAATGGCCCGGTGTCGGGGCGGGAGGGACAAGCGCTGATGAGGCGAAGCCCGGGAGACCCGCTGATTCCCAAACGATGCCCGGGACGGCTCTAAAGAGGTTGATGGCTGAGTACAAACAATTAACACTGAATCCTCCCGAAGGAATTGTGGCGGACCCCATGAATGAAGAGAATTTTTTAAAATGGGAAGCATTGATCATGGGCCCAGAAGATACCTGTTTTGAGTTTGGTGTTTTTCGTGCCATCCTGAGTTTTCCGCTTGATTACCCATTAAGTCCCCCAAAGATGAGATTTACCTGTGAGATGTTTCACCCCAACATCTATCCCGAAGGGAGAGTCTTCATTTCTATCCTGCATGCCCCTGGAGATGATTCCATGGGCTACGAGAGCAGCGCTGAGCGGTGGAGCCCCGAGCAGAGAGTGGAGAAGATCCTTCTGTCGGTGGTGAGCATGCTGGCAGAGACCAACGATGAAAGCGGAGCCAACGTGGATGCTTCCAAGATGTGGCGGGACGACCCAGAGCAGTTTTATAAAATCGCCAAGCAGATTGTGCAGAAATCTCTGGGGCTCTGAGCCCCACACTTGCGTGCGCACAGAGCCCCACGCCACCTGGCGGCTCCCCGTGTCTCCTCGGGGCGGACAACAGATACTAATGCTCTGTGCTAGCGCCAGACAGGCAGGTCTGCAGAACCACAGCGTCCTTTTTGTGCCCAGCTTCCCTACCCCAAACAGGCTTCTCCTCTGAAATTATGATTTACGTAGAATAATGGCAGCCTAGTACAGTTTTAAAGTGTTCCCTGGAAGGTTCAGGTAGATTCCTGACGCTGCCAGCACCGTCTTTCCCGGCTGGGGAGACCACTGCAACAGTCAGGGCCTCACACAGGCGTCCTGTGAGTCCTTTCCCTGGCGACAGAGGGGCTGGACGCGCCGCACCTCCGGGGGTGAGAAGCAGGGCTGCTCTCCCCCAAAAAATGGCTCCTTGTGGCGGAGGCCGAGGGGCAGGGGCGGAAGGCTCATCGTGTGCGGGAGGGGTACGTGGCAGCTCTGTTATCTCATCTGATAAGCAGACGTTTTTCTTAAAATCTAGTTAAATATTTTTCATTTGTTGTATATTGCAAGCCATCACACTTAGACATATTTTCAGGAAATTAATGTTTTTTTATAAATGTGGATTAATGAAAAATGGGTTACATAAAAAAGTTTAATGCTGTTTGTAAAGACCAATAGTTCTTTTCTGATCACATTTCTTAAAGACTGACATTTGTGTCTTAGCTACTAGTGAGTTTTTAGAGCAGGCATATAAGAGGTGTAAAGTTTTAGTGAAGATTTCTTCTGGATCTACAGGAGTTTTTCTTTCCCGGCCTAAAAACTGGGAAGTTCTAAGGTTTTCCACGGTGTGGTTGCACCAGGAACTTTAAGTGTTGGCAGAATCGTTCTTCGCACCTTCAGGTGGGGAGGGCGTCTGTCAGTGCAGAGGTGTGCCTCTCCATCCTGACCGCTGGCCACGGAGGTTGGCACGGGGGTCCCCAGGCCACGTGGAGGTTGGGGGCTCTGCAGCACAGCCTAGGGGCTCCTGTGAGCAGTGACAGAATCACATACCTGTTTCCAACAGGTCAAGTTTAATTAGGAATTTCTATTTTTGAAAGAAGGATGGTCTATCAGACATAGAGTAAATTTTACCTTACGTTACCCTTTGATCCTTTTCCTGCCATTTTAATGATGTATCCAGTGGACAAATAGTCTCTCTTGCTGAAACCTCACACAATTTCATAGTGTTAACAATTACTGGTTAAAAGGGGGCTCCAGATTGATCCTCCGTGGAAACCAGATTTTTCTTTCTCAGAAGGCAATTGTTTAAAATTTGAAATCCAATACAGTAAGTTGTATTAGGAAGGGATTGGAGAAAGGCGAGGTGTTGTGCCTAAATGGCATTTACAGGTGTAGCAACAAGGTGTAGCCCTCTCCATAAGGAGTGAAGGGGTGCGTGCTAGTAGGCAGGCGGTGTGGGGTCGCAGCTGGGCAGCAGGAACGCTCACAGGGCGTGTTTACCCAGCAGGCTTCCGTGACATTTGGGAAAGGAAGAGCAGCAGTCTCTTTGCAAAACGAAGTATTTTTATTCGTTTGTATTTTTTAAATGGAAAAAAAAGAATCCCATGATGTCCTTATTCTGTGGTGGAATTTAATTACATTTTTAAAAATAAAGTTGTATATTTTCACCCTAAAAAAAAAAAAAAGAGTATTTTAATGGAATGGCTCATTAAGGTGGAGTGACTTTAAGATCATAGTGAGCCAAATGATGATGGTTTCAATTATAGACTGGGATATAAGGACAGGGGATGTGCTTGACTCTTCCAAGAAGCTTAACTCTGAAAGTAGAGTGAGAGGTTTGTTTTAGAGAATCACATGGCTTCAGAGAAGCTGTTAACTAAGTGTTGGATGAGACATACTGGGGAGACCATGCTTTTGTGCCAAAGGAAAGCCAGAAAAAGAGATTAGGTGACATCACAGGGGATGGAGCAAGAGTGTTGAGGAGGCAGGAGGACAAGTGGACAGAACATATCTACCACAAATGGCCCAGTAAAATTTTATTAAACATGTTTCTTATTCAATGATCAGTCATATTCCTAAGACACAACTCTTAGGATTGATTCAGTAAAATCAGCAGGGACCATATTTTACATGTTTTTGCATTCCCTACTCTAATATGTTGGACAGTTTTTATTTCACAAAAGCATTCCTCTGATAAATAATCAACAATGCACTATTGCTTACAGGAAATATAAATTGAAGCTAACTTTAGCCCTTCATAAAGTAGCCTGAATCTTAGACTCCAGGCTTATCTCCTTCTGTTTCCACCAGAGCTGCCCTCCACAGTCAGGCTGCTGTATTCACTTGCCCACGAACTGCAATCCTCATCCTAATACTTCTGCTCTGCTCCCACCCTATCACACTATTATCACCCCCTTTACACATAGGGAGGCTGTGAATGAATTCCAAAACCTGTCTAGCCTACATGGTTCCAAGAGAACTTCCTTTTGTCCACTTCCCCATGCTCAATTTTGTTTCTTCAAAGTTCTTTTTGCACCTCATAGCATTGCTCTTCCTGTGACTTTTGCCTGGAGGGCCTTCTCCTTAATGCTTTGTATGGCTGGCTCCTTATCATCCTTCAGGTCTCAGTCTGAATGTCACGTGATTGCTCAGATAAAAGTAGACCTATGTAAAGTAGATACCACTCTTTTATTAGTGATTATAAAAAGCTTTAAAATTCTTACCCAGAATTGATAATAATCTATGTTTATTCTATATAGTTATTTGTTTATTTTCCTCCCTTTACCCCTAGGTTTCCTGAGGTCTGGCACCTGATCTGTCTTGACTCCATTTCACCTCCAGAATCTACTACAGTGCTTGGAAAGTACTTTGCAAATAAACTTCAACTTCTTTTGGAATAATGAATGAATTAATTAATGATTCATAAGCCAATTTAAATCCCAATTGCATAATGAATTGTAATAGTATTCGATGTAATAGTGCTTACAATGTTCCATTTGTTTCAAAAATTAACTCACCTAATGAGGCCCAGCATTCACTTCTAATTTATACACTATATTCCAGGTCACTTTTTTTGTATTTAATCATGTTAGTCTCTTCCTTTTTTTCCTTGTGGTAACATATATTTGCCATAAAATTTGTCATTTTAAACGTAAATTTAAAATTTAATGCCATTGATTGCTTTTACAATGTCTTGCTAATATCACCACTTCCCATTATCAAAAATTTTCATTATCCAAACCAGAAATTCTTTACTCATTAAGCAGTAACTGTCTATTTCGCCTTATCCTAGCCCCTGGTAACCTCTAATTTACTTCCTGTGTCTATGAATTTTCTTTTCTAGATATTTCTTAAAACTGTAATTATAATATTTGTCCTTTGAATTTGGCATATTTCACTTAGCATGATGTTTTCAAAGTTCACCCATGTTACATCATGTATCATAACTACATTCAGTTTTATGGCGGAATATGATTTCATTGTGCGAATATATAAAATTGTATAACTTGTTTGTGTCTTCAGGATATTCTCAGACTTAGTCTTGTATCTACCACTTTGCACACCCAACTTTATGAGTTTTTTAGTCACTTGTTAAATGGGCTGGAGTAGCACAACAAAATGAGGAATATCTTTCCTTGAAAATCCATAGATATTAAATAGGCATTGTTTCTCATTTTTGGTTATAGAAAGTGATATCTTGATGTCCGACAAGACTGAAGGCCTAGAAATTTCTCTGAGGTGAAAGGCCCCTAAATTTTGGTTGGATTTATTTCCCATCTTCAGATATGCAAATACCTTACCAATAAAACTATAGTAGTTACTACAATTTGATCACTAAGTCCAGTCAGCATAATGTCATCAATGCAATGGAGCAGTGAAATATCTTTTGAAAAAGTGATCACAGTTCCTATGGACTAGATTATGAGATAGGTCAGGAGAGGTGATATGCTCCTGAGGTAGGGCAGTGAAAGTTTATTGCTGTACTTGCCAGATGAAGGGAAACTGTTTCTTATAGTTTTTACTAACAGGTATGAGGGGAAATTTTGCCAAATCAATAGCTACATACCAGCTACCAGTGGATGTGCTGTTTGTTCAAGCAGTGACACCGCCTTTGGAAGTGAAGCTGCAATTGGAGTAACCACCTGGTTAAGTATATGTAACCACTGTCATTCAAGATCCATTGGGCCAAAAAGGGCAATTGAACAGGGATGTAGTGGGAATCACCATTGCTACATCCTTCAAGTCCTTGATGGTGACACTAATCTCTGCAATTCCTTCAGAAATGTCGTATTACTTTTGATTTACTATTTTCTCAGTAGAGGCAGTTCTAGAGGCTTCCACTTGGCCTTTCCTACCATAATAGTCCTCATTCTATAGGTCAGGGAACCAAAGTGGGGATTTTGCTACTTGTTGAGTAAGTCTATTCCAATTATGCATTCTGGAACTGGGGAAGCAATGCTTTTTTTTTTTTTTTATTCAAGTTAAACTTTTGTTCACTTGACCTAGAACACTTCTACTTATGCAGATCACAATAATTTAGAAGACTACCTATTTATTTCATGAGGCTAGGTACCTCATGGTCAACTAGCCAATGTCATAGGGCTTTGTGAGTCACACTGTTTTGATTATTGCATTGACTCTGCTGTCCACTACAGCCACGATGTCCCCTGGTGTTGGGCAATTAAGTGCCACAACTAGGTTCCCACCAACCAGGGATCTGACCATCCCTATTGTATTTAAGGATCCAAATACAGTGTCAACAGTTTCCACAGTAACATCTGACCTATAGAGAAGAGTGACCACAAGGTCTTCAGGGTATATGGTACCCCTGTCACATAAATATTCCTCATAGTCATGGTGAAAGGTGTGTTCTCTGGGCTCTTCTGGTTGAGTAAGCATGTCTTTCATTATTAACCTATGCTAACATTCCAGTCTCCCTAAGCCTTTGTACATTTTCATCTACATTATACCAGGGCAGTTCTGGCATTTCCACTTCATTTAGTGTAGGCCACCGTTTGTTCATGTTTTAACTAACCAAAGTTTTAGAGCCCTATTTAAAAAATATATTTTTATTACAGAAGTCATGACCTTACAAAACAATCAGGTACATGTATGGAATTCCCATACAACACCCCTCCACCAACACATGACATTGTTGTGGAATATTTATTAGACATTATGAGATAATATCTTCAGACTATTACCAAAAACTATGGTCAATAGTGTATATTTTGCATATTTTTCCATACATCTTATTATTAACACAGAACATCTTTGGCTTTGATGGAACAATATAACAGTATTACTCTTAACTATAGTCCATAGGTTATATTAATTGTATTTTTCCCATGCTTTTCCACATTCTTACCACTTTGCAAACAGCGACATATATTTGTTCTAGTTCATGAAGGACATTCTTGTATTTGTACTATTAACCACAATTCTCTTCCACCTCTGGTTCACTATGATATTCAGTCCCTGGACTATTCTCTAACTTTCTTTCAACTGACATTTATATCCTTAGGTGAACCTTTTCAGTCACAATCCCATTTATAAATCAACTGCATTAGTTTTACTCATTTAATGTGCTACCATTAACTCTATCCACTGCCACACTTTTCCAGTGAAATTAATTAAAACTTTTATATGTATTAAATATCAGTATCCCTTCCCATCCCCTCTCCTAACTCCAAATAAATTATACCCTAGGTTTTAACTCCATGTGTTTATTCTTCATATATAGTTCATATTAGTGATTCCATGCAATATTTGTCCTTTTGTGTCTGGCTTATTTCACTCAGTATAATGTCTTCAAAGTTCACACATGTTATATGTGTCCCAATTTAATTTCTTCTTACAGCAGCATAGTATTCCATCATATGTATATATCACATTTTGCTTATCCATTCATTGGTTTTTAGACACTTGGGTTGTTTCCATCCTTTGGCAATTGTGAATAACACTGCTATGAACAAAAGTGTGCAAATGTCTATTTGAATCACACTTTTCAGTTTTCCTGGATATATTCCTAGTAGAGGAATTGCTGGGTAATATGGAAGTTCTATATTTAGTTTACTGCGGAACCACCAACTATCTCCCACAAATTCTGTACCATTTTACATTCCCATCTACAGTGACAGAGTGTTCCAATTTCTCTACATCCTCTCCAACACATTGTTTTCTATTTTTTTTTTTAATAATTGCTATTCTATGGGGTATGAGAGGATATCTCACAGTCATTTAAATTGAATTTCCCTAATAGGTAGTGATATTGATCAATTTTTCATGTGTTTTTTCACCATTTGTATTTCCTCCTTTGGGAAATGTCTGTTTATGTCTTTTAGGTGTTTTTAAAGTAGACTGCTGCTCTTTTATTGTTGAATATGTATTGTTGAATGGAAATTAAATCTTTATCAGATATGTGGTTTCCAAATATTTTCTCCCATTGAATAGGCTGCCTTTTCACATTCTTAATGAAGTTATTTGAATCACAAAAGTCTTTAAGTTTGAGGAGGTCTGATTCATCCATAGTTTTTCATTGTTATTCCTGCTTTTGTTATAAAGTTTAACATCCCACAACTTATCACCAGGTCTTGAAGATGTATCCCTAAATTTTCTTCTAGAAGCTTTATCATTCTTGCCTTTATATTTAGGTCTTTGATCCATTTTGAGTTAATTTTTGCATAAGGTGTGAGATATGGGTCTGCTTGCTTTTGGCTATGTATATCCAGTCTCTCAGCACCGCTTGTTGAATAGACTGTTCTGCCCCAGCTGGGTGGGTTTGATATCCTTGTAAAAATCACTTGACCATAGATATGACAGCCTGTGTTTGAGCCATCAATTTGGTTCCATTGATCTATGTGTCTATCTTTATGCCAGTAGTATGCTATTTTTACCACTGCAGCTAGGTAATATGATTTAAAGTCCAGAAGTGAGAGTCCTCCAAATTCTGTCTTCTTTTTAAGATATTTCAGTATTTGGGACCACTTACCCTTCCAAATAAATTTGATAATTGTGTTTTACATTTCTTTAAAATATGCTAGTGGAATTTTTATGCAGACTGCTTTGAATCTGTATATTAATTTGAGTAGAATTGCAATTTGGTGATATTTAGTCTTCCAATCCATGAGCACAGAACATTCTTCCATTTATTTAGGTCATTTTAAAATTGATTTTACCAGTGCAATGAAGTTTTTTGAATAGAAGATCTTTACTTCTATAGTTAAGTTTATTCCAAAATGATTGATTATTTTATTTGCTATTTTAAATGGAATTTTTTCCTGACTTCCACCTCAGATTGTTCTTTACCAGTGTATAGAAACATTAATGATTTGTGATTCTTTTTTTTTTTTTTAAGATTTATTTTATTTT
>JAQZBX010109983.1:0-10411 GCA_029593785.1 Cabassous unicinctus
CTAAGGGCCTGGAGGCAGCTATCTCAGGGCAGATGTTGCTAAGAGCTAGCAGAGGCTCAGTCGCTCATCTCTAGGTGGGGGTTCTCCAAGTGTGTGCTTGGGGTTACTTGACAGGCCCTTCCACAAAACCCTCCCAGGGGCCCTGCTGGTAAGACCTATTTTCATAATTGCATTGAGATATTTGCTTTCTTTTCAGTCTCTTCTTTCACAAGTGGAGGGCACATAATGATGACATCAAACAGACCAAATGCAGAAGCCACGTGGAGATCCCAGCTGGTTTCCACGAAGCTGCACGTTAGAGAGATTTGCAAAGATGTCAACTGACTCCACCCTTCTCACTAAATTTTACTTTGGCTTTGGAATATTTATTTTTCATTAAAAAATACAATTTTTACATTAACGTGGTACATTTATTATTGCTTTTATAAATAAATATTTTGAAAATTCTCCATTTTAATTTCTAATATTGTAAATATTGATGGACATCCCACATAAATTAGAACACTTTGGAGAGCCTCCATAATTTTTAAAAGTGTTGAGGGGTGTGAGGCTAAACACATTGAGAAGTGCTGCCCCGTGATAATCTCGAAACTTTGACATCTATGGGAAGGTCTTTATCTGCCAAATTGTGCCTAAAACCCCTTCTCTCCCTCAGAGGGGTGGAAGTCAGCCCTGGGACCAGAAGGCACAGCGCTATTTGCTCGGCCGATTTTCCCCAGGTATATTCTTCCAATATACCTGCAGGCTGCAGTCTCTGGGCATACCTGGATCTGGGGTGGGTAGATGTATTAGTCAGCCAAAGGGCTGCTGATGCAAAGTACTAGAAATCTCTTGGCTTTTATAAAGGGTATTTATTTGTAGTATAGGCTTATAGTCCCAAGGCCCTAAATTGATTTTATCAAGTAAACTTAATCAGAGACTCCTCACCAAATCTAATACAATCAAAGGGTATTACACCCAGAGGAACAGATCAGTTTACAAACATAATCTTTCTCTTTTTAGGATTCATAAATAACTTCAAACTGCCACACTCCACCCTCTAAATCCCAAAAAGACATTACAATATTCAAAAATCCTTAAATCTTTTCAGTTAGCAATGCTGAGTACAAAATCACATCAGTGTTATAGAAATACAGTTTGTCTTGGGACAAAGTCCCCTTTGGCTGTAGAATTGTGAAATTTACAAAACAAGTTATCTGCTCCCAACACACAAAGGGACAGACATAGAATAAACATTTTTTGCATTACCATAAGGAGAATCCCTGAGGGAAACATGAGTCACTGATCCCCAACAGTTCTGAAAACTCTCAGGGCATACTTTGAAATACAGATTTCAAAGTCTGAGAGTCATTCTTAATATGATGGTCTTTTCCCAGGGCCCTTATGGGGGCCCACCCTTTCCACAGGCTTCCCAGTGGCCATTTTCTTGGTTGCACCCTCATCAAGCATCTGGGTGGCGACCAAGCTCCACACCCCACCCTCCAAGAACATTGGGGTGGTGGCCACACTTGACCCAATCTCTGGGGTACAGTCTCAACTCCCTTAGTACAGTAGTGAAGTGGTGGCAACATTCTCCCCAATCTCTGGCCTACAGGTCCAATCTCCTCAGACAGTGAGGTGGTGATCTGGCCTTCCCTAATCCATGGGGAACAGGCCCACCCCTCCAAGAGCAATAGGGTGGCAACCTCACTCTCCCCAACCTATGGGGAATGTGCTCCACCCTCTCCATAGCCTGGAGTGGCAAAAGTCTCCCTGAACAGGAGGCTGGAACATCCACCCTCTTCCAATGCCAGAGCAAACTCACCCTCTCTGTACACATGGGTGGGGTTCCTCTCTCAGCCCAAGGAGATGTCTGAATTCCAGACCTCAGCTTCCATGGTTTCCTCTTAAAGCCATTTTCCCTTCCCTCTCTCCCCTCCATGTCCCTTTTAGTCCAGGCTGACAGTGGTTTGGTTCATACAGATCTCGTAAAAAGCCTTAGTTTAGCATGCAGGAAGCAGGGGTCCAAGCCATCAGAAAGTAAGACTTTTCACAAGTCTATCCCAGATAACTGCATTTTCAATCCTGACTTACAAGTTCCAGGTTTAGTTAATTCCCCAAATGGGGCTCTATCATCTGGGGGCTTGATTTCCAGAGGTGTGGAATTTCTGGAAATCAGTTTCTGGTTTCTTTGTGCTCAACAATTCAGTTCTCAGCTTATCTCTTTCATCTAGCATTTTGCTACAAGCTGCAAGGAGAAGCCAAGCCACATTCTCTGAGTTTACTTTGGAAAACTCTTCAGCTAAATGTCCAGGCTCACCATTTTCAAATTCTGCCTTCCATAAAATATCAGGAGTCAATCTTGCTAAGTTCCCTGCAATTTTAAAACATGGGTCACCTTCCTCCAGTTTCCAATAATAATTTCATCCTTTCCTTCTAAGGACTCAACAAAAGTCTCTTTAGCATCCATATTCCTAACAACAGTCTCTTCAAGGCAATCTAGGCCTTTTCCATCAGGCATCTCACAGTTTCTCCAAAAAAATACCCCTTACTGATTTATAAAACTTTTCCAGCATTTTTGGTAATTGCATCAGACTGTACCCCACTCCCTGTACCAAATTCTGTATTAGTCAGCCAAAGGGGTGCTGATGCAAAGTACCAGAAATTTGTTGGCTTTTATAAAGAGTATTTATTTGGGGTAAAAGCTTACAAGTCCCAAGGCCCTAAATTGATTTTATCAAGTGAACTTAATCAGAGGCCCCTCACCAAATCTAATACAATCAAAGAGCTTCATAACCAGAGGAACAGACCAGTTTACAAACATAATCCTTCTCTTTTTGGGATTCATAAATAATATCAAAAGGCCACACTGGGCTCTGTGCTTGCATCCTGCCTCCCCACCGGGGGTCCCACAAGTCTGCTGAAACCTTGGGTTCTTGCCAGACCCTGTGAGCTGATGGAGACTTTTCAGTCCTGGATAGAGGGAGAAGAGAAAAGGGTTGGGACAGAGCTACCTGGGGAGATGAGGGAAGCCCTGCCCCGTGGTCTTGGCTGCTGGGACCCGCCTACCGTCCTCCAACCTTAGACACCATCCTGGGGTCTCCTGAGATCCTGACTGTCTCCAGCTTTGCTGATAGACTAAGAGGTATGTCTGAGCACATGGCATTCAATCATCGTACATATTAGGTCTTTTTATAGCCCTTTAATATTTGTCAAATACTGCTCCCATTTGGACCCCATCTCTCTGGTCTAATCCCCTGCATTAAATCAGTTAAACACCCCTCACAGTTTCATTTGAAAGCTCTCTGCTGTTTAGTTTGACTTGCAGCTGGTGGAATAGCCCCGAGAAAAGTTGTGTTCAGAAAGGTCATTTCTTTTTAACTGTGATTTTTTTCCCCAGCATTCCAGTGAACACCTGTTTTCCCACAGCCTAGGTCCTTACCTGGTGGATTTTTCTCTGAATCACTTAAACCTTCAGAAGCAAAATATTGGTGTCAAAACACAGTCTTTGGAGATTTGGTGCGAAGGCGGTATGTTTTGCACCAGCACCCTTTCTTCCCAAGGTATGGAGCCAGCATTAAAGGGTTTGGGCACTAGCTAACCAAATGAAGGCAAGAGGGGAAGCCATTGGATTTTCCAGAAGGGAAAAATAGCCTGACACTGTCAAACGTTCAGAAAATATATAGCTCTGAACTTTAGTTCTGCCGTAGGAATGAAGTTTATAGTTTATAGGCAAAACCCAACAACTTAGCCCTGCTGGGACCCTTTCAAGTTATTTCCTACTGCATTAGAATATTCGAAGACTTTTCAGTCCATGAGGATTCATCTTCTTTTAATATTCCAATTCCCTAACGCTCCACTTGCTGTGATTTTTTTCTTGAAAGGACTCCCAGAATTTACGTTTTGCTCTCCTTTTCTCCTACGATATTCTATACACAAACTCAGGAGAGGAAAAGAGGGCGTTGAATGACATCTGTTTCAAATTTATGTTCCTTCATTTTGAAATTATATTTGGTCCCTTCTTACCTATCTTTTGAAGAAATGGTTAGTGTGTTTGGCCTTAGCTAGACTGGGTAAGACTTCATCCACAAAATTAAATTTCCCCATGAGCTGTCTTTTATAGGCTGTAAATTCCAGTTTTATGGGTTCATTTTATAGTTTTCCTTGCCCTTGCATCAAAATTCTTGTCCTTTTTTAAAACTTAAAAAAAAATGAGGTAAAATCTCAAAGAGAGAGTGGCCAAGAGTGACTGTCAGCTTCCCAAATTCTGCTTCTTAGGAATACAATCGGCCCTGTACCTTCAATCTGTTGTGTTTTTTTTTGCTCATTGCACTTTACGCCTCTACCTAGACTTTGGCTATTTGAGGGACTCCCACAGTTTCCTTCATTTCATTGACATGATTTCAGTTGCCAGTGATCACTGTGTCCCTGAATGTATTGTAGTTCTATCAAGCTGGAATTTATTTTTATTATTCCATTTCCTAGAAGAGTGGTTTAAATGGAAATAAGAAGTATTCATCCTTCAATAATTGTGACTTAGAAGATGTACCAGCAAGAAGATATTTTCCCATCTAAAGTACTGATTTCAAGATTCCTTTCACATTAAAGTGAGCTTACCGAATAAAAGACTGATTTCAATCTATCTCTTTCGTTAGGAAGCCTCATGTTTCCAAATAACCCAGACCTGGCAAACACTTAAACAGGAAAATCACAAGATATTCATTTAGGTGGTCTTGATAATAAGCCTAACCGAAAGCAAAAGCAAAAGAAACTGAATTGCCAAAAGATGAGGAAATTACAGAGGCTTTTTAACTCTAAATTAAATCTAAGATATGTATTCAGTAGAGGTTACTTAAAAATAAGAAAGCTCTTTACCTTTATCTCTTGTTTTAAAAACAACAGCCAAGCCAGCATGGGTCTGCCTTTCGATTCTTTCCTGCTTTGTTCGAGAAGCGATTAGCATCGGAGCACAGGATATGAAAATCTTCTGACCAGCTCAGCTCTCCAAGTAAGCAAACACTTGGTAATTTAATCATCTCTATCTGCCACATTATTGCTCATTTACAAGGCAGGATATTTTATGTTATTATTTGATGCGAAATGAGCAGCACAAAGGAATAGCTAGAAGGTGGAAACTCACAGGACGTGAGTGAGGAGACCAGGACCCGTTTCCATCCCAGTGTGGCACGGGCTGCCTTGCCTCTTGGCTGGAAGTTTCTCGTCAGAGTGGCGTCACAAGTTTTAGCTGAAGTAGGCAGAGGGAGGGGCTGTTGACTATTGGGTGTGTTGAGAAGGTAGAGAGGGTCCCTGTTGAGTCAACAGTTGGGGAGATGGCGGAGTCATGGGCTCCCACAGTCAGCTAAAGATGGCGGCCTCTGGGAGCCTGGTTATTATGGGGCAGAGGGGCTTGTGTTATTGAGTTGAAAATTTTCCCTCTTGAACAAACACACGCTTTGTGTGCTATTTTCCAGATTTTTAAATATACAACCCTCAGAAAAGTAAGCCATCTTCCCCCACCATTTCAGACAGCACACTATCAAGAAGAAAGGTTACACCTGACAGGTAAGGCTGCCACTCTTGCGAGGTCCTGCTGAGGCATCAGCTTCTGATGTTTCCAAGGAGAAGCTCTTGTGTTGCTTGGTGCCATCCTTTCTTATTTTGGCACCTGATGGAAGAGATTAAAGAGGACACAGTTCTTGGATGCGACAAAAACCATGGATCTGTAGCACGTGTCCATAAAGGCATCTCCATTTCCAAACGCTGACCTCAGACCGCTTTTGTGAATCTGATAGTTGAACTCTTTCCAGACAACACGTTTTAGCTGAGTCAGCTGGGTGAATACATGGGCATCCGGCCAAATGTGCTGCTCTGGATGAGGAGCCCAAAGTGAGCCTCTGCTGTGACCAGGAACCAGGCATTCTGCTCCTAGGATCGCCCCGAGCGGTTTGAATCTTGTGGCTGAGTGGGTGAGGGGAAAGGGGGACGAGAGGTGAGGGGGTGGTCAGGGTCCAGGAAGACCTTGTTTTGTGGAAAAGGTTTGTAAATGATGGGTTTGGGGTATGGGCCTTCTGAGCAGCCAGTAGCATTTTAAAAAAATATATCAGAGCACGAACTCAAGTGCGTTATTCTCCATTTGAACAAAGATATCAAAGAGCCTCGGTGGAAGCGCCGAGAGAGGCGATTCCTGAGGAAGATAAACAGGTAAGAAGGCAATTTAACGAGCAGCTTGGCATGAGGCAGGGAAGGTCAGGGGTTAAGTTCAGCCAGCTGGTGCACGTGGTTGAGAAAGTTTCCGGTTTTGAAGACACCCGCCTTGGGAGGTGAGCTGGAGGGCACCGGGTGCTGTTCAATCCAGCACCGCGGTTTCTGGAGAACCTGCCGTTGTGATGTGCGCGCCGCCCTCTGTTCTCCTCTATAATCACATCGCTCTTCAGAGGGGACGCCAAGGATGCCGTGGAGACTTCTCTGCGAAAGAAAACCTGGAAAATCTCCAGAGGGATGAATCGCTGACAATCAAAGAACCCTTGATCATGATTTCAGGCCCTTTCTCTCCCTCTCACAGACTGTTCCCTTAAGAGGTGACCTGAGCTATTTAAGGGGTTCCCCGAGGTGGCGTGCCCCCAGGAGTGCTGTGGGGGTGGAGGCTGAGGTGGGAAGAGCAGGGCACGGGGCCCTGGGCCCTAGAGACCTTCTCTAGGGTCTCCCAGGAGGCGACCTCCGAGAGCTGGCCCCGCTCCCTGTGAGCAGCCCGCGAGGACCTGGGGGAGGCGAGGACGGCGAGGTGGGGGCCGCGGTCACCCCCAGCGCTGCCCAGCGCTGAGTGGGACGTCGTGTCCCCCACGGTGGAGGAGCGACCCCGGCCACCCTGAGCATTGCCTGGTGACGGCCACCTCCATGACAAAGCCCTCTACCCTCAACTCCGGGTATCCCTGGAGGGCCGGCCCCCTCCCTCACCTGCACGCAGTGGGGCCCCTCCTCACAGGCCACCTGCACTCACGCCTAAGCTAAGGCTGCTTCCCAGGAAACCTGGGAAGAGAAGGTGCTAAAAACGTTTGAAACTGGGCTAGAGGACTGCTCTCCATGCGCCCACTCATTCAGTAAAAATTCAACGAGCACCTACTGCGTGCCAAGGGTTATGTGGCTCTGTGGCTCTGTGGCTCTGTGGCTGGCGATGTCAGAGGATGTCGAGTTTTCAGGTGTGTTGGTTAACTGGAATTCCTCTCTGGACTGCTTGGGATCCCCGCTGTGTGTAACCTTAGACCGCTGTTGGTAGCTGGAAGGTCAAATCTGCACATAAGTGTGTTTTCATGGCCCATGGAGTATCTTAAAAAAGATTTCAATATGTCTCTCAATCACTGGGTCCCTAAGAATTTCTCCAAATCTCCTCCTGTTCCCGATGCCCCTGGGTCAGAGGAGATTTGGGGTTTGTCTCTCGGGTCTGCCCTGCCCCTGTGAGTTGGTCCCCAAAGTGCCTGCTCCTCTTGGCTTGATGTGGCGCACAGCACTGAAGAAACTGGCGCCCGTCCTCTCATCTCCTCCCTCCTGAGCAGGGCTGAGCTGCAGGCGCGTCCTGGCGAGGCAGAGGCCGCCACCAGCCTGACTGCTCACTCGGGCCCTTTGCACTGAGTCCCGGTTGAGCTGGTGCCATGGGCAGGGAAGAAGCTGTACACCCCCAGGCCAAGACCCCGAGAGCCAGGGTGCTCTGCGGCGGAGCTGAGCCGAGGGGTCAGGCGCCCCGGCCTCACCACGGGGAGGGGGCAGTGTGCGGCCAGGACCTTCCCCTCCGCCAAGACTCCGCGGCCCAGCCCACCCACAAGCTTACCATGGCAGCCCCTGTATCCAGCACATCCAGCACACACGGGGACCGTGGAGCCACCTGCCACGAGGACGCCCCGTACGCTTTTTCCGCTCTCGCATCAGTTTCTGCTCCAAGCGCAGAATCCGTTTTCACCGCAGAGCACTGCCGACGGGGACGGAGAACGACGGAGGCTCGCGGTCCCCCGGTTCTGGAGGCCACAAGCCTGACGTCCCGGTGGCTCCCTCTCAAGGCTGCTCCGTGCTCTCTCCTGGCTTCTGGGGGCCGCCGTGGCGTCCCCTCCTCTGTCACCTCATGGCCTTCTCCCCGCTATCTTGGTCCAGACTTCCTCACCAGCGACACTGGATGAACGGCCCGCCTGCCCCAGCAAACCCGTTCTAACGTGCCCGTGCCATCTGCGACGGCCCTATTTCCACACGAGGCCACAGGCTGAGGGCCTGACTTGAGAGTATCTCTTTGGGGGACGCAGTTCAACCCGTGACCATCTTTTCTGTGCGAGGGTGTTTTGTTTTCTTTTTCACTTCGCCTGCTCCTTCCCCAACTCCCGACTTCACTCACCTGCCCTCTGGGTCTCCGCGCCGGCCGTCTGCACCCTGATATCCCCCAGCTCTGCTGGGGGTGTGTCCTGGACTGGCTGGGGTACCTGGTGCAGAGCATCCCCTGCAGGGCTCTCAGGAAGGGGCTGCCTTCCTGGCCACAGCCTCAGTCTACCTGGTCTGGCAGTGGGTACGTTGACTCCTTGCGGCACGCTCTGACTTGAGCTCCAGCCTCTCGTCCCTTCATGGTGGTGGGGTCTATGGGGCATCCACCCAATCTGAGTACCCCTCACCCCCAGGTCCCTCCCCCTTGTCCCCAGGGCTCCAGCCCCTGCCCCTGTTCTCGACAGGGCCTCCAAGACTGCCTCTTGGCTAAATACAAAGGCCCACCCCCAGTGCTTCTCTTTCTCCCTCCATCAGCAGTACCTGATGCACACAGCAGCCACCTCTGTCCTAATAGGTTCTCCCCTGGCTCCGACCCCCATGCCCCCCTGGTTTGCGTCTACACCTGTGTCACTGCTCCTCAGCCCCTGGGGCTGGCTCCTTCTCCTTGTACACCTGAGTGCAGGGCCCAGGACTTGGTCCACGGGCCTCGTCTCTTCTCCCTAGCACCCACAGCCATCCTGCTAAGCTGACTCCCACCTCCATTTCCCCAGTGAGCCCCTCTTCCTGAACTCCAGGCCTGCTTCTCACTGCCCCTGGTTGTCTCTGCCTAGAAGTCTAACCAGGATCTTCAAGTGAACACACTTCAGTCTAAACCCCGGACACTCGCCAACCCCCCAAATTGTTCCTCGATGTCATCTGCATTTCGGATCATGGCAAAGCCGTCCTTGAATGTTGCTCTGGACACAGACTGAGATGCATCCTGGACCCGTCCCTTTGTCTTTCACCTTACATCCAGTTATTTACAGATCACGTGTCTCTACTGTTAAGACATCCACAGAATCCAGCTGCGCCTCACCCCCTCTGCTGCCCAGCAGGCGTCTACTGTCCTTGGGTAATTGACCTCCAGCTTCCACCTTCGCTTCCCTGCAGTTACAAACTTCCCACACGGTGTACAGAGTGAACTCCTGGAGGCCTGAGTTAGATTACAACAGACCCCTGTTCAGAGCTCTCCACCAGCCTCCCACCTCGTCAGAGTAAAAGCCGACATCCTTACCAGGTCTCAGGGGGCCCCATGTGATCTAGCACCTCTCCCACCCTTTCCCACTCAGCCCCCTCCTCAAATGCCTTAGGGCCTTTGCGTGGGTTTGCTCTGCTCCAGAAACCTGCACAGGTGCCCCTCGCTGCTTCCTTCTGGCTGCAATGTTCACTGCCTCTCGTGAAATAGCTCTTCCCCGCCAGCCCCCGCCGTTGCTCTACCTTTACCTCCTGCCACACTGGGCACATTATATGTTCCCTTGCGTATTTTGTTGCAGGTCTTTCCTCACTAGAACACAACCTCCTTGAGGAGAGGGGCTCTCTCTCCTTTGCTCACAGCTTCAACTCCAGAACCACAGCCATGGCCCAAAGGACATGCTCAGGAAATAGTTGGTGAATCACCAATGAATGTAATTTCCATTTCACCAAAAGTTATTTATCTGAAAATTATTTGACCACAATTGTTTATCTTTGTTTGCAATCCTTGGAGTTATGCATGCTTGAAAGTAGGCATGCGTCTTTATGTTATCTTTTCCAAGTCAGCGTCAGCTCAATGTTACTGGTTCAACCCTTCCAGAACAGACAAATTGCCCTACCTCCCTATCAAACACAGTCTGACCCTTATTGACTTCTGTAAATTTCTTTATGTTTTTAAGGGTCTTCAAACCCTCCATGAGGGTGCATTTGCAATTTCCATCTCTAGTGTTGAAACAAGTAGTACTTTCCTTTGAAGAATGACAGATAATGTGCTCCAAGACCCGTTCATTAGATCATTTGATAATGTTTAAAGCTCTCTAAACATAGTGGCTGGGACTAAGGGGCTGCCTGTGACCAAGGAGTCACCCTAAGAGCTTAACGAGAGGGAAGGGCTGGGTTCTTGGAAGGACGGGGCCAGACGTGCCAAGCCACTAAGGCCAGGAGAGCAGAGAGGCCTCCAGCT
>JAQZBX010109984.1:0-10411 GCA_029593785.1 Cabassous unicinctus
AGGATGTCAATTTCAGAGCATTCTTCTTCTTTTAAAACTTTTATTTTTGAAATAATTTCAAAATTACAGGAAAATTGCAAAAATAATACAGAAACAATACATAGAACTCCAGTGCACCCCCATGTAGATACTCATATTTACCAACTATTACCATTTTGCTACACTTGGTATATCATTTGATCTAATTATATCTACCTATCCTCTACATTTATATATCTATCCATATCTATCTGCTCTGTCTGTCATCTATCTGGCTATCTATCTTCTAAACATTTGAGAGTGTAATGCATGCATCATTCCTTCTATTACTTAACACTGCCATTACATTTCCTTAGAATAGGAACACTCACTAACGTAATAACCTTAACTATTGCTGTCAAGTTTAAGAAATTTAACATTGCTATCAGGCATACAGCCCATATTCCAGTTTTTTCAGTTAAACCAATAATGTCCTTTTGGGCATTTTTCTCCTCCATTATTAGATCCAACCCAGGATCATATATTGCATTTAATTGTCATTGTCTCTCTCTCTCTCTTTTTTTTTTTTTAACCTCCATAAACTACCCCTTTCAGCCACATTCACATTTATAAACTGGCAGTGTTAGCTCACTATGTTTTACCATCAACTCTATCCATTTCCCCACATTTACAACCCACCTTATTAAACATTCTACATGCATTCAGCATCAGCTCCCCCTTCTCAACCCACATTCCCTCTCCTAGTAACCTATACTATAGGTCAAACCTAAACTGTACTCCTAGTTTAACTCCATGAGTTTTCTCGTTGTACTTAGTTCATATTTCTCCTTTTGTGTCTGGCTTATTCCACTCAACATCACGTCCTCAAGGTTCATCCGTGGTGTCATGTGCTTCCCAGCTTCAGGGAGTAGGCATGTACCCCATGTTGAGCAGTTACCGTGTATCAGATGCTATCCTTGACTGCTTCTGTGTAAGGCAGGAATCTGGCCGTTTTCACACGCAAACTCAGGTTCAGGAGTAAAGCCGTTTGCCTAGGACCACACTGTTTATAACTGGAGGAGCTTGATGCCTCCCCAGAAATCCTGATGTAATTGGTCTTGGGAGGCGTTCAGGCATCGGCATTTTGTAAAATAACCATCAGTGCTTTGACTATGCAGCCAGGACTGAGGACCTCTGAGCTAAAGAGTCTGCAGTGTGCAACCTGGAGCAAGAACGAGTTCTCCAGAAGAAATCTGCTGGCTTCATCTGGACCTAAGCTGACTCAGAAGAAGCATGACATTTCTGAGTAGGGCTTTCACTTCTCTGCAAGTTTTACTCTGTCCCACAGGCATCACCCTCTGATGTCCCATTCCTAATATCCCCTTAGATTTGGATGGTGCCTTAACCAAAACATTTTACATAAATTATTGGTGGCTTAATTTTTGTTTACTATCTACATTTACATTGGCGCCCTTAAAGACATCTCTATCTTGAAAATAGACTTCCACACCCCACTAATGACAGCGTATCTGAGTCACCCCTAGTTCATTGGTGTCAGCCACTTGTGCTGTTTGGCAGCAGCAGCATCTTGTCCTCTGCAATGTTTGTGAATTTATTTGGATATTAGCTGCAATTCGTCAATATCGTTTTTATTAGAGAAATTGTGGTAGCACAACATTGTGAATATAATTAACAGCACTGAAGTATGTATCATCAGCATTTTTAAAAATAGGTTAAACATTTAGAAAAAACAAAAGTGATAAATCAACCTAAATCTCATAAAATTAACACATGTAAGAGTAAAATGCCAAGAGGTGAATACTCATTTTCTTGTTGTTGTTGAATGATGAATGAAATGAGTGTACAGAAAACAATCTATAGCTTCAATCATATTTTCCTTGGGCTTAAGCTCATTGTCTCTGTGACTTGTCTGTGTTCAATTGTAAATTAAAGTTTAAAAGAAACTTTTAAATAATATGAGACAGAAGGCTAATTTTTTTTTCTAAGACTGTACCCAACATAGAAGGTGTAATGAAGGATCTTGCATTATATAAGTATCTGGGACTAACCCTTCCATATGCTTGTTCAACTTTAATAGAGCTGGCTTTCACACACCATTTCAAAAGCACATCATACATGGAACTAGGCCTCTGAGTTTGTCCTTTGATCTGCACAACTCTCTGTTACATAGGTATCACTGAGTCCCTTCTATAAATGAAAAATCGAGGCCTGGAGGGGTAAAGCAGCAGCCAGTGAGCGAAAGGACAGGCGGCCAGTCTCAGGCCTCCTGCTCAAATCCTCGCCACTCTCCACCCCTGTGGGCTGTCGGGCCTTTCCCTCAGCAGACCAGCATGAATCTGCAAATATGATCCAGTAAATCCTAAGGTGAAACCTACCTCCTTGCCAGCTATTTTTCACTTATTTCTTTAAAAGGCTCTTAAAGACCCAGTGGAATGATTATCTACTGGTAGAATCAAGAACTATAAATTAAACTACAAAGGTGAGTGGTTACTCCTAAATCCCGCCTTTCTAAACGTTAATCCCCATTATCCAAGAAAAAGAAACGTGTTTGGGAGAACAAAGCTCCAGCCACTTCTGAGAAGCAGGAAACTTTTTTCAATGGTCACCATCACTTAAAGGGCTTCCCAAACTGCATACATAATACCCGGAGAATTAAATAAATTACACGTGTGGTTATGAGCAAGTTAAGCAGTTATTTATCCACATCATTAGTCACTGAAATTCTTGTAGGCAGTAACAGTCCAGCCTCACAGGTCAGCCACTTCATGTTTCCTTAACACTTCCACTGTTTTTTAAACACCCGGTTCTTGATTTATGACCGCGCTGTGGCCTCAGCCTGGGCCTAATAATGCAGCACGTACCACCCGACTGGAGAGTGACACGCACATTCCCTCGCGCCATTTTAAGCCATCCCATGTGTGGGCTCTTGCCTTCTGTTCTGCTATCTGGACGTTCACGAAAACAGGTGACCTGGTTGCAAGCCAGGCCTTGACTTCAGCATGAAGGTTTTCAGCAGCAGCTCTTACTTCCCAGCTAGCTTCAGCCACTCCGTATTCCTGAAGCCTTTTTGGCTGCTCCTTATTTCCCTCCAGTTGGGCCATTTACTTCCACTGGGAATGCTTCCCCCATCTTTATCCTGCATGGCGAGGAAGAGTTTTTCTCTTCCTTCATACAATCACTTCCCATGGGCTGGGCCCCAGATGACACGTCATCTCTTCCGGAAGCCTTTCCCACCCCGCCGCCATTTGAGCCATTAGTGCACGACCGTAAGCCATGGTTCAAGTTGGTCTCCAGGTCACACCCCTGTGCCTCTCTCTGCCTGGCATGTATTAGGCCTGCGGAAGAGTCAGCTAACTGATTCTGAGTATGTATTGTATTATAGCACTGTGCTTGGTGATGGCGATGTACTGATCCAGACCAAGTTTTTCCCATCAGTGTTCTCACGGTCTTGCAGGGGAGAACGCCACATACAAAAATGGCTACAACACTAAATGACAGAGTCTGTGATTACGAGCTCCAAGGACAGCTAAGGATGGTGGTTGGGAACACAGGTAAGCATCTGATTTTGAGTTGACCTGTGAAGCGTGAGTCCATCAGAGGAGAGGAAGAGAAGCCTGTCATGGCCAGTGGCAGAAGCAGAAGCCAAGGCCCAGAGATGTGGCTTTGGAGTGCAAGAGAGTGGGTCCCTGAGCATCTTCTGCATTATTTTGGAGACTGTAAGACATAACAGACGTGGAAGTGCCTTGCACATTGTAAAGTGCTCTACAAGTATATGGGATTCTCATTGTTACAAAGCAAACAATCTTAGCAGAGGCTTTGAACTTTCAGAAGTTTCGGATCTGGGTAAACTGATGAAGGAAAAATATGATTCACAGACTTGTCATGGCACAGCATCCAAGACCCTAGCCATCCACAGTCTGGGGCCCACAAGCTAGAAAGGATTTAATTAGTAAAACCCATTTTACTAATTAAATGGGTTCCACGTGTTACCTGATACCTGCAAATCTTTACGAAGCATCGCCCAGAAACATCTACTGTCACTGCACTGCCAAAAGTTAAAGCCACATGGCACTTACCTTCGTTCAGTCCATAGCTGGGGGTGGGGGAAGCCGACTGACCAACGGGTAGGAGATAATGGAGGGAAAGTGGATATCAGCGTCCAGAAGGCCTCCACGGGAACGCAGGCCACCCGAGCACCTGGGAGCCCTCAGGTGCCAAGTGTTGCCAAGGGTGGATGGAGACACAACCACAGGGTGAGGACAAAAAGAGCTAAGGCTCCTGAGTGACTATTATGTCAGGCATTCTTCTCAGAGCTTAAAGGTATGATCTCGTTTACACTCCCCAATAATGCTATGAGGCTGGTGTCGCTGTCCTCATTTCGGGCTTGGAGACGTTAGGTGTCTTGTTCGAGATCTCGCATCCAGTGAAGGTAGAGCCTCCATGCCTGGCCTGTCCCCTCCAGAGCCCTGGAGTGCTCCACTGCTCTGCCCCAGGCTTAGAGTTAATGGGAGTGGGGGTGGGGCAGGGACAAGAATGCAGTTCTAGACTGAATTGTGCACAGCAGTCTCTGAAAATGGTGGGAGAAGCTTTTCAGAGGAAGGAGACCTTTTTGGGTTCTGGAAGTAACATTGCGTTTGTTTTTGCCACGTTCTGTTCATTAGAAGCAAGTCAATAAATCTAGTCCACACCCCAGGAGAGGGGGTTGACATCTTAGAGACCTGCCTGCTACATATATGACACCTGTTGCACGCATGAGGAAACAGAGGTCCAGAAGCTTAGGTCGCTTGCTCTAGGGTCACAGAGCTAGAATGAGTGAGGGATGCAAGATACGACTGGGCAGCCCAAATCCAGAGTTCATGCTTGTAACCTGACGTTCTCCCTATGGCAGGGGCTGTGCCATATGAAAGGCAGGTTTCCTCTGCTGTTAGTTCCACTGCCTGGATGCTCGAGCTAAACCTGCTCCACTGTGTAATGTTTAGACCTTGCCTGCTACTATCCAGTCTCAGACCAGGAATAATTATGACTTTGCTGAAGCAGAGTATAATGGGCTCGTTAGGGAAAGCCCTGGCCTTAAGAAGCTGGGGATGCATAACAAAAAAATGCTAAATGTCAAGCTGGTGCTGCCTCAGTGCCTCACATGTATTGTCACTCCTTTGGGGAAGCATTCTCCCCCCATCTCAATGGAGCTGTTTCTTCTCCTCCTTCAAGCCTCAGCACGAGGTGTTCCATGTCCTCTCCATCCCATAGCAGCACCTTCCATGCCCACCACTTTTTTTTTTTTTTTTTTAGTGAGGTACATTCATTGTAATTGATGAACACATTTTGGAGCATTGCCACTAATCGTGGATTATAGTTTACACTCTCTCGCACCCAATTCTGTAGGCTATGGCAAGATATATAATGGCCTGTATCTGTCATTGTAATGTTGTTCAGGACAATTCCCAAGTCCCGAAAATGCTCCCATATTACACCTGTTTTTCTCTCTCCCTGCCCTCAGAACTTCCAATGGCCACTGCCTCTACATCAATGATAGAAGTTCTTCCATTGCTACAATCACAATAAGTGTATAGTGGAATACCAGTAAATCTACTTTAGTCCATAGTTCATTCCCCAATCCTGAGGATTCTGGGATGGTGGTGTCCACTCCACCTCTTAATTGAGAGGGGTCTGCGATCTCATGGGGCCAATGGATGGGACTCTTGCTTGCAGTTGTAGACTCTCTCATTTCCTTGGTAATGGTAGTTGTCCATCATCATCTCCTTGTTAGTTGCCCTGGGTGAGACCAATGAACTGGAGAGTAGGTGTTACAACTCCGTTGAGATTCAGGGCCCAGCTGGCACATAGACAGCCCAAAGATTTAAGTCTCTTGGGTGTACTCCAACCAACTCTAGTACTAATTATAGGTTCAAATAGAAGGACAGAAGAGCCATGTGTAGGGAAACCACAACCAAGTTCAACTCTGTCACACTGGAGAGCATAAATTCCAAAGTAGGGCCCACTGTCAAGACACCTAATCCCTGAGCTATCCGCCCGGACTATAGTGTCTGGATGTCTCCAGAGCCCTCAGGAGCCCCACTATTTGGGATAGTATCTACTTTGGCAGTCTATGAGATCCTGCTAAGAAGTGCATAAGCATAACCTCTGGAATGACCTCCCGACTCACTTTGAAGTCTCTTAGCCATATAAACTCATTTTTCTTTACCTTTTCCCCCTTTTGGTCAAGGTCTTTTTCCGGTTGCATTGCTAGTTTGTGCTTGGTAGTAATCCCTCAGTGCCAGGGAGGCTCATCCCTGGGAATCATGTCCCATGCTGGGGGGAAGGTAATACATTTATATGCTGAGTTCAGCTTAGAGAGAGATGCCCACCACTTTCTGCCCCATATTCCCATTTGACTTTTTATGGCACATCTTATGATCGAAAATTAGTTTACTAATTTTGTGTTTGCTTGTTGGTGATCTGTCTCCCCATATGGGCACCAATGCACCATGGAAATAGGAAGAGTCTTTCTTATTTACCACCATGTCCTTATCACTACATGCAGGAGACACCCAACATACATTTGTTGATTGATTTGCCACATATATATTAGACTAAGGATTAACTGGTATCCAGATGGTATAAAGCATAAATTAATAAGAGAAAGAAAAAAAACACAATCAAAATATAGACTGGATGTGAATAGGCATTTCCAGAGCAGGAACCCTGAAATGCAGTGAACTTGAGAACCTACTAACAGACAAAATAAGAAGATACAAATTCACTCCCATTTGATGGGCAACACTTAAAGTCTTACAATCAAATGCTATCAAAGCTAGAGGTAAGCACAAACTTTCATACACTGCTGGTGAATGTGTAGAATGTTTGGTCTATTCTGGAAAGGATTTGGGCAATATATAGTGAAATTAAAAATGAGCATCCTTTCTGGCTTTGCAACTCTCCTTGCAGATGTGTATCCTAGAGGAATTTTCTAATGTGCACCAGAAATCATGTGCAAAAACAGTCATCACAGCATTGTTTCAAACAGTGAAAATGGAAAAACACCCAAATGTCCATCTATAAATAAATACCATGTACTAAATATCTAAATTGTATTCATCTTTTAAAAGGGATGACCCAGAGCTATATATACAAATCTCAAAAATATAGGTTGACTTCCACTTCTGGTTATGATGCAGTGGCTGTAGAAGAACAATACTAAGAACAATAAGAAAAGCAGATACAATAAAATAAAAACTCTGCTTGGAGGTAACAGAGCTGCTGAGGCAGCCAGGAGTTGTGTGCACAGTTTTCTGAACATCCTTTTGAATGAGTGCATTGGCCAATTCTTGGGGCGGGGAGAGAGGCTGAGAAGCCTGGCAGAGGGACATTGCTAAGAGACAACTTTAGGCTGCTGGGCATGCAAACACTGAAGTTCAGAATTGTCAAGGCAGCCAGGATGCAAGGGGCCAAAATTCTGGAGAAACTAGAGACCCAGGGCACTTGAGTATAAAGACAGTAACATCTTTGAATTGTTAGGATCACTCACTAAAACAGCATACATCAGCGAGCCAAACATGATGCCTTCTCCACAGTGATTGCTCCTAAAAGAGCCAATGGGATGTGCCACATGTGCTCAGAATTTGAGGATCGTGGATCTTTAGGAGATGTTTTGCTGGGTAGATCATATATGAAATTGTCCGGAAGCAAAAGCCGTGAGTTTAAATTTGCTTCTAATCTTTTTTCCCCACCCCTCCACATACAGTATGATAGAATTTTACATGAATTTTTAACAGTGGCACCTGAAGTGTTCAAATTTTGAAATAACCCACATCTCCAAAGTTTATAAAAAAGAATCATATGATGAACAATAGCGCCGAATGAGTTGTAAGCTCCGCTTTCCCTACCGCACCAAGGCAGCCTTTCATCCGCTAGCCGCTGTCCTGTACCCAAGGGGGGCGCACTTCTGCTGTCATTTCTTTCACCACTCCAGGGAAATTCTTATAATTTAAACTTTGTATCAAAGGCATCCCAGGGTGGATTAAGTGGTGGGGATAGTGCTTTTGCTGAAAAACACTCCTGAGAATAAAAAAAAAAATTAGGAAATAGAGTTAAAGGTGATAAGATACTACAGAGACGACCAAGTATCCGCCAGGGTAACTTCGAGTGGTTGATTTAGGGTTGACTTAGGAACACATTAGAGATAAGCATGAGAAAATAAAAAAGGAGCGTTAAGGGGCATCTCTAAAATTTCCGTAAGTATTTATTTATAACCTATGTATTTATTGTTTTAAAAGTAAATTTGAAAGCGAATGTAAAGTTGCAGTTTTTTTTTAATTACAGATTTGTAAGCCTCAAAAGATGCATCCTCTTTACTTTTATGCCCGTAAGAAAATTAGCTTTTAATTTTTCAAATTCGCCATTAGCGAAGTCTCCAGTGACACATGCCTGGCTGGGAAGGGGGGTGCGTGCAGACGGGCTCGGGGCTGGTGGCCTGTCCCTGCCCGGCTCCCCTGAGAGTGACCAGCAGACCGCCACCCACCTTGCCCCTCGCAGCGCTGGGACTGGACCGGGTCGGGGCGAGCGCTGTGTCCAAGGAGGGTTCGCAGAGCGCCCTCTCCCTGGGCGGGGTCTGGGGCCTGTGGAGCCAGCGGGCCCCCTACCACCCAGCATCCTCACCCAGCCGGGACCGGCCTAGGACCGCTGGGCTTCCGAGGAGGCACCTGAAGCCGACGGGCGCAACCCTGAATAGTTCAAATCTAGGAGCTCGATAAGGCGGTGAAAGCTGGCTGGAAAGGGCGGCTGCGCTCCAAGCCTTGATAATTTCAATATGTTTCCCGAACTCCGCAGTGCAGGACGGCCTCCAGCCAGGTTCCCAGGACCAGCCCGAGAGGCAGCCCTGGATGTGGACCTGCAGGGAGCGTGTGAAACAGTTTGGGGGTGGGGGGCAGCATGGTGCATGGTGTAGGGGCCTGGGGGCTGGGCTTCCCCCCACCCCCTTTTATCAAGTTCCCTCTTTGGGCCTCAGTTTCCTGATATGTAAAATGAAGCTTGCATGAGACGATTTCTGAAACCCCGTCCTTCTTTATGCACATCTGAAAATAAAAGTGGACTGCATAAATTTTCCAGGACACCAAAACCCACGTAAAGCTTCCCTCTCCTGGTGCCACTCCCGTTACCCTGGGTTTGAAAATGCTCAGAGAGCTTCCTGCACTTTCCGTTTTATGGTTTGCACGTGACAGAGTCCAGAGAAAAGGAAAAGAACGACTGCCTCTTTGGAAGACAGCCCCTTTCTCTCTACCTCCCCAGCTGTAAAACGAGAATACCAATCATTGCCATAAGGAAATACTTATCTCCTAGGGATGTGGCCAACGTTCTGGAGATAATGGGTCCTGTGGCGGCCAGGAGGGGAGGAAGGGGAGCAGGAGACCCTGCCCTCACCCCAAGGTGGGTAACTCTGTCGGGATCAAAGGGAACTGCTCCATGGGCCCCGGTGAGGCCGATATGGAAGCACCAGGAGAGCAGAGCCTTGGTTACCTGCTCTCCCCCGAGCTGCCAGAAGGCGCAGGAACCAGACACCCCCTCTCTCAGTCCTTCTCTACCCAACATCTCTCTGAGATCATTGGCAGTATCCTGGCAAGCTATCTCCTCCAGAAAATCTGCTTCTGGGTTTGCATGTAAGAGAGCTGGTTTTAAAATTAGAATTCCAGGCCACTGCCCTCCAAGCATTTCAGGGCACCCTGCGCAGTGCTTGGAGAAGCCAGCTCTATTTTTAGGTGCGGATGCTTTTCTTCCTTTCATCCGCGGAGACCCTGAATCCTCTTGGCCTGCGGCCACACATTTGTCCTCAAGGCCCATCACTGTGCTCCGTCAGCTCACACCTGACTCCATGCTCGCGCCTCCCTGCGTGCTCCCCCAAGGCCAGAGCACCCTCACCAGCAGGGCTCTGCGCCTTTCTGTGCAGCCAGCTCCCCTCTGCCTGGGCTCTCCTGTGGGCCAGCTGCTGTGCTGGGGCTTTCAGACGCAAAATTTTGCTTTTTAATAAAAAACGGTCTTTTGAAGGAGGTAGAAGTCCCCATTGCTGTTCTCTTAAAAATTAGAGAGCAGGTTGTCCCAGGTCAGAGCATGCCAAGGCGAGGGCGCAAACCCAGCTTTTCTGACTCTAAAGGCGGAGCTCGTCGTCGGCCTGGTGGACTTTCTTCCTTTTTCCCAGTCATTTTCAGCCTTTACTGGGCACCCAAATCATCTGTGTGGGACTGAAAAGTCCAAATCGCTCCACTGCATGCCCGGAGATCCTGATGCGGCAGGTACGGGGCAGGGGATAAGTGTTTTCAAAATGCTGATGCTATATGGTTAACACTAAATTGCAACCAACCATTCCAACAAGTAAAGGCTTACTTGCACTTTCTGACCTTAATTCCCATCTCATCTAAATATCAACCTTGAGGCGGGTCAG
>JAQZBX010109985.1:0-10412 GCA_029593785.1 Cabassous unicinctus
TTTTTTTTTTTTTTTTTAACCCCTGGGGACATTTTTGCATGCGGCACTCCTCAGCCACAGATGTTCTGCCCTAGGTCTCTGCAGACTTGAGTCCCTCTGCCTGCATACGTGTGGGGTTCTAACTCACTGCTGTGAGTGACTCTATGATCTGCGGCAGGAGGGATGGGGACTTGCAGCCTCTGGGCAACTCCCAAGTTGCACCGGGGACAGTGAAGGGGAGGGGTCTGGACTGACAGGTCCAGGATGAAAATCTCTTACCTGATTTTGGAGATTATTTTTCCTTTTCTCCAATTCTGCATTTGTGGAGATCTCCGCTCTCTATCATCCTCCAGAGTTCCAAGCAAGTGGGATTTGTCCTTTTATTAGATGATTCTGAGGGGAGACTTTTCCAGGAGATAACTTACATCACTGCGTTGATGACATCACTCTCTTTATTCATTTGTATTCATGTTATTTCGCCACCAGTAGTGCAGAGGATGGAAAATATTTCAAGCAAAAGAAATATTATGGACAAAGACTTGTGATGGGAAATCTGACACTTAACTTTTAGGAACTAAAATAAGGTCAGAAGAGTAGAGGAGAGGGAGAAAGGGTGAGAGACATGCAAGGATATGCTGGAGACCAAAAGTTGGAGCCAGATGCAATAGGCATGCCATTGAAGGGTTTAAGCAAAGATGAAACGTGATCTGATTAATAGATATAAAAGATTTTCTTGTTTGCTTTGGAGAATAGGGCAGGGGAAGGGGGAAAAGTTAAAAGTGAATTCAAGGAAATGAATTAGGATGAAGGGAAGTATTTGAAGTTGAGATATAAGGAATCAAAGGAGTCTTTTATGTTGCTTTTTCATTGACAATGTATGCCTTTTTAATAGTGTTATTCATAAAGGACTACTTAAGATATACAAAGAAATTAGCAAGCATACCTGACTGGTTACTTTAGTGCTGAGACTCATTTCTACTGTGTTTCTTTGACCAGGTGTTTGTATTTTATTTCTAACTGTGTAAGGAAAACAATTTCCTTAAATGCAAGAAAC
This sequence comes from Cabassous unicinctus, assembly GCA_029593785.1. Classification (NCBI taxonomy): domain Eukaryota; kingdom Metazoa; phylum Chordata; class Mammalia; order Cingulata; family Chlamyphoridae; genus Cabassous; species Cabassous unicinctus. Next base: position 1,034 of record JAQZBX010109985.1, read on the forward strand.
CTTTCCGGCATCCCTTAAGAAGGGGATAATTGGAGAGTCAAAGGGCTTCTTCTCAGATCACACCAGGCTTTCTTTAGCTGATTTTAAAAGTTATCTAATTTAGTACTTTTTGCTGTTGTTGGGAAGGAAAGCCCCCTGTACTTTTGGGCTTAACTCTTGCTCTGAGGCCTTTGCCTTCCTTACCATCTTCTATGGAACATACCTTGTCTCTAGACCAGTTCACTGACATCAAATCCTCTTCTCCAGGCTTCTCCTGCCCGGTCAAGCCTGGTCATATGCCAAGTCCTCCCCCAACTCCTATTGAAATAATTCTATTCTGGTTTTTCTATTTTTCTGCCCTAAGATTCCAAGTGGCATAATTTATGTTTTCTGAATGATTTCACATCTCTTTAATTAACTTTGTCGTGCTCTTCTGTAATATCCTAGTGCCCTTTCTGATATAGTTTTATCTCTGTTACAATATGACTAGGAAATGTACCATTGGGATGCATTTCTCTGCTGATAGAGACTTTAATTATACCCTAAAACATATTAAAGATGCCCAAAGGTACTACTGTCTGCCAAGCCATGAAATCTGTAAGCTTATTTCTACTTTTCCTAATTTGCCAAAATGTATAGTATGTGCTTGCAGAGTCCCTTCTTCCCTGTCCTCTCTCTGTGCCTTCTGTCCCCTGTTGGTGCCCTGTGGCAGGACTTTGCCCTGGTTGGCACTCTATCTTTGTCAAGGACCCTCCACCACAACATTCTATTCTGTCAGCATCCACTATATGTCATCCACACTATGACACATAGTAAGCATTCCATAAATGTTAGTGTCCATCTATTTCCAAGCCCCTTTCATCTCTTTTCTATACCAGCTTTACTTTTGGCTGTCACATGAAATTAATCTTATAAAGCAATTTTCTAAGCTAATGAATTAAGATGTTAAAATTTAGATGATTTCATATTATTCTTTTGGGTGAAATTATATTTATTCAAGGGATAATGTTCTCACAGCAGGATTTCAGGTATCACAAGTGGGCCTCCATCCCCACAACTCCACTTAAGGACATCCAAAATAATATTAATAGCAACCTGAGAGGCTACATGCCTGTAGGGAAGTCATTTCATAAATGAAAGTTAAAATATGATCAAGTCCCTTATCAATTACTCTGGCCCCAATTAAATTTACTTCAATCATGCTAACAAATGTGCCTCCACAAATGTTTCCTGATGCAAGAGATCACAGGCAAGTACTTCAAGTTATAAGAGCCAATACATTGCTTGCTAAGGCACCACTAGATAAATTTTTGAATTACATGTACTTAAATTCCTTGCTATGTGAAATTTAGTAACAGTCTAATTGGCATTCCAAAATATCACTTGTAACTGTTTGGAGGCAGGTTAGTTTAATTTAACTTGTATTTCTCTATCCCTTAAATAGGGTGGCTACATTATTTGTCATCCAAACTGGAACACCTTTGAGAGTGAAAAAGGGACACTGTTAATATGTCAGAACAATAGGCATAAACCAGGATTGTCTTGGGTTAAGCAGGAAATAGCCTCCCCTACTGCCTTTTACACATTCAGGCTATTGACATAACATCGGAAGGAAGCAAAAAACACTCTGATCTCTGGATCTTTTTAATTCCTCAGTGCCATTATAGAAGTGAGGAAGAATCACTGGGGGGAAACACTGTCCTAGTAAAATGGTCCTCTAGCCACCATACTCCCCTCCCTAAATGCAATGTCATAAAAAGAGCTTACGTAGGTTTTAGAGGGGATGAGTGTTGGTTAGAACTTTTTGTTTGGGTATAGGGGGTTGTTTTTGTTGGTGGTGGTTTAGTCAATCACTAGCTACTATTTAACTCTCTGAGCCTCAGTTCCCATACTCTAAAAATATATCAGTACTGTTGCCCGAGGTTTATTACGAGAGTTAATTGAAATGTGGGCAAAGCATTGCACATTGGGCATGGTTTGTAAAAAGTGCTAAAAAAAAAAAAAAATGTTGAACCTTTTCCTTTTTCTGTGCTTTACCATTTCCTTGTCCCAGCAATTTCCTGCAGGACAGTGCAGATGTTTGTGATGGGTAAAAGGAAAGCAGCTGAAATCTATCGTGCTTAATAAGTGCATTCTGAAAGTGTTAATTTTGACACCTGGAGTGTACTACATGTGCTAATTGTTACAATGCAAGATATCAATACATGGAACCTTCCTCTTGTCCATCTAAAAGCCATTTGAACAGGTTTATCCTGGAAATCGTGTGTTAGCCCAGCTTTACTCTTAACATTTGTTACGTAACTCTGGGAAGCAATATAGATAGTATTTAATAAAGAAAGTAAGCATCATCTTTTCGTTTCATTTTATTTAAATGTGTCTTCCTTATATAGTTTGTGATTATATAGCAGTTTTCAAATTGTGACTAACAGTTTTCAAATATATTAGATGATAAGTGGCAAATATGTCCAGTGATTTGTACTTGTAGTTTTTAAGCTATAAAAAAGACTTGACAGAAGCAACTTAATCACACTTAATAGTGCTGTGTGTATATGTCAGAAAAAGAGGAGGAGGAGGGAGAAAGGAGGAGGAGGGGAAAGAAAGAAAGACTTTGCAGAAGAGCTCAAATATTCCACCCGGAGACAGCACAAGTTATTTAAACCAGGTCAAAGCTTCTTTGACTTTCAGTTCTCCACTCAGAGCTATTGTGCTGCCGATTCTTAATTTTGTCAAGATAAAAAAGGTAAGTCTATGTTCTCTGTGTGTATTTACTGAGTCCTGAAAGGAGTTAGTGAGTTTATTTATAACTTTTCATAAAACTAAAACCAAAAGCTAAATTTCTATATTAGTCTGAAGCTTTAAATTATGTGCTTTTGTAAAAGTTTTCAAACAAAAGGAGTGTTATACTTGAGATTACTAATAATTGAATGAAAAAGAAAAAAATGCCCAATTTTATGTATGGTGGATGAAATAATTATAAAAATTACTGTGGGTATCTTTATAAAATTGCAGTGTCTACATATGCAATTTTACATATCTACGTAACTTTAGATCTAGACTTACAGGATTTTACAGCTGGATTTATAGTTGAGTAGTACTTAAACTCTTCCTAGTTCCAAAACATGCATGTTAGTGTTATCCAAAGTTATAGTTTTCTTTAAAGCAATTTAAAATTGTGTTAACTATTCTGCAAACCATATAGCTCTTTTACAATTAAATGCAAACAGGTTATATGGACAATTTTTTTTGGAAATCCAGAAATATATTTATTTTTGCATTTTGAATTAGAATTCATATTTTCTATTTAGGCACAAATTTTGCCTTTCATTTTGTTATATTCAGGTAAATTTTTGCATGTGAATTACTCAGGATAACTCATATTAACTATGTTTCTTAAGATAGTTTGTGCTTTTTTCTTCAGATTACCTATTTGTGAAGATCCTTCCCACCAGCAGTGTTTCAGAAAAACCAATTAAAATTCTCAAATGATAAATATGCTTTAATTATCTTTAGATCAGAACATACATGTTAAGAATTTTATGATATTTCAAAAGTAGATTTATTTTGTGCTTTCAGATAATTTATGGGGAGAAGTAATTTGGTAATTTTTTTCCTGGTTCATTTTCTTATTCACTCATGTCATAAACAGTCCATCTAAAATTGGAAGTGAATTATTGTCATGATTAGAGTTTGTGCCAAAGACATTCTGACAGCCCTCTAGAACAGGTCATAGACACACACATAAATTATATATATATTCAAAACAGTGCTGTTCTCCAAAGACTAAGCATGTAACTAAGCATGTGTGGCAAACCAACATTTATCAGTAACTTCCTTTATTTCTTCTTTCTAAATGGATTCTAAATCAACATCTAAGGGAGGACACTTTTGTATATGAACAGTTCCATAAATTATCAAGGAAGAGTCGTCCACATATTGCTGGTGTTTGGTTTATATATTTTTATTTTACAATCTGAATAATACTTGTATGGAATGAATTGCTAATATTTAGTTCCATTAACACTTAGCATTTAACTTTAGAAGCAGGGCTCATCCATGGAATGAAGGCATAAATATACTTAAAATGGCTGGAATACATTTGTGATTTTTATCTTTCCATGCCCTAATTGCCAGTTCAGTTTCAGTGATTTGTCTTAAAAGGAAATCAACATCTATTTGGTTTTATGCCATCCTCATGCTTAACCAGCTGAGTGAAATGTCCTCTTGCTTTTTATCTGTGCTTATTATTAATGGGAGACAAGGAAATGTTTTTCCACCTAAGTAAAAAAGTTCATTTTTCTCCCTCACAGTTTAAACTTTGTATAAGATCAACAGTAAAGAATCATTGTGGTCCTGAATATTTGGGATTCTATGGACATATATACAGTTAATACTTACACTGTAGTTACTAAAATCCAGTCACCATCTCAATCAGTAAATATTTACTGAAAACCACTCTTTACAAAGCACTCTGACAGGAAAGTGCTGAAAGGAGATATATATTCAGAGAATATATATTCAGATGAAAAGTCATATAGTCTATCATTTTCACCTATGTGTATCCATAATGAAGTTCATAATCAATTCCCAACTTATAAGGAAATAGTATAGGAGTTTAGAGAGCAATATCACTGCAACTTAGGCTGGTAGATTCGATTTAAGAGAATAATCTTTGAGGTGGTCTTAAAGCATTGGTAAGGAAAAGACAGGAGAGGCATCCCAGGTAGGTGGGATTGTATAAGGGAAAACATAGAGGCAGGAAATGTCAGCTTATAAAGAGCTTGATTGTTGCAGAGGGTTGCTGCCAGGGAATAGGGAGAAGTAAATGTGGCAAACTTGGTAGAAATCAAATATGGAGGCACTGTAAATGATCTACTAGGCTATGGGAAGGCCAGTAAAAGTGAAGGAGACCAACATGTCATCTCTTGAAAATTAATCTGACAGTTGTAAAAAGTCAATTGAGATTAAAAGAATCTCAATATAGGGATAAAAGTTGAAATAAGAAGGAAGGAATAGGTAAAGAAGATAAGGCAGTCAGAATAACAATGAAAATCATGTTTTGATCATGGAAAAATGGCAGCACCCTTAACAAAAATGGGAAATTAGTGGAGAAGGCTGGACTGTGTCTGTAAACCTGTATCAGTCAGGGTTCAATCAAAGAAGCAGAAACAGGATGGATATATATATATATATATCCATATATATATAGATACGAGATTTATTACAAAGAAAGAACTTGCTTACACAGTCATACAGGCTGCCTAGGCAAGTCCAAAATCCACGGACAAGCCATTAGGAAGGACAGCTAGAACTCCCCAGCAGGACTTACTATACTATTCATAGGTGGAATTTCTTCTTCATCAGGATGTCTCAGCTCTGCTCTGAAAACTTTTCAGCTCATTTACTCAAGCCTCTCCCATATTATCTAAAATAATCTCAACTAAGTATGGACTTCAGTCACATCTACAAAAGACCATCACAGAAACACATAAATTTATGTTAAATTGAGTAACTGGATTGTAGCCATCCAAGAATGCGATAAACTCTTAAGGCGCTGGTGAGTTCCAGGTGGAAATAGCCAGAAAGCTAGTGGAAATGTAGAATTGAAACCCAAGAAATTTCTTGAAATTGGAGATGTAACCATGGGAGTTATCCACATAGAGATGATATTTATGTAGTCAAGAGAGTTGAGGAAATCCTCAAATTAGGCTGTAGAGAATTCAGAGAGTTCAAGGATGGATTCTTAGGAGAAAACCTTTTTAGGGCACAGAAGAAAGTTAGCTAAAGGATAAAAGGAAAAAAGACTAAAGACATGGGAAGAAAACAGTAATAGCATATAGCCTTAACTCTCCCTCTCTTTTTCCATAGTCTCCAGTGGGGCAGGGAACATTGCTGGTGGTTCCCCTGATTTCCTCCTCATTGAGGGACCTTGCTGCCAGAGATCCAAACAGAATTAACACTGAGAAAAGGCCAGTGGTTTTATGGTGAACTTTCAAAGTACAATTTAAATAAAATAGATGAGAATCACTCCAGATTGCAGGTAAATGAAGACATAGTAGATAATAAGTAATTAGAGGTATAATTTTTGATTATTTAATGGAGCGGCCTTTGGGAGGTTTTACCCCCACAGTCTTTTTTGCCTTCCCCATTTTCTAGCAAAAATTTTTTAACGAGGTGTATCTTGGGCATCTATTCCTCGGCAAGAAGTTCCTTTACTCACTCAAACAGAGATGTTAACTTCCTCCTTTCTCCCATCACTCACTTAGGCATGTCTTATACTTCTTATCACGCTGAATTTTACTTTCCTACATCTTTTTCTCTGCCACTCGATTATAACCTTTTAATTTTGACTCTTCAGTGCCTATGGCACTGCCATTTAAGTGCTTAATATATATTTTGGAAATGAAGGGATGAGTATGTGTCATGTATATGAGAAATCAGAGTGTAGAAGGTGGACCTATATATGTTTATAAACAGCTTGTGGAAGGAGAAAATGTGGGAACTCTGGGGATTGAAGACTAAAATTAAAGAGAATAAGGTGGAGAAGAAGAACAGAGCGAAGGGTATGAGAGGAAAGCTGCAAAGGAGGAGGAAGGCTGCTCTCCTAATACAGATAAGGATTTATGTAGAAAAGAGGAAGGATGGGAGAAATCTGTTTTCCCAAGAAAGTAAAAGACACACATTTGTGAGAGAAAACGTGCCTGCTCCTAAAATGAAATTTTCCTTGGGAATGAAAAACATGAAATTTGTAAACTACATTTGTCAACTTCAATCCAAAGCTTTTAAAGTGTGTGTAATGATGCAAGCTGCTCATCTTTTCCCTTCTCATTTCTTTGCGTGTGTGCCTGTGATCTGAGGGCCTATTTTGAGTGGTTGTTATGCAAATTTGTTTGACATTTCACCTATTTGTGTTTTTCCCCCAGCCATATGCTATCCTGGTGTTGATCACAAGTGCTAGTAAGTCAAAATATGTGTCCTAGAGAAAGGGTCTGGATTACTACTCTAAGAAACTTTTATGAAAACACTAACATAAGAGCATTCTGTGTTCTGTACGTGCTAAGATGTAAAGCAAAATGCTTTTCCTGGTCTTCCTTCCAAAGTAAAGCCAGAGCACTATTATAAAAACTTTAAGACCTGAAAAGTTATCCATATTTGAGTTTTACAGTCTCATGCTTATTTGTATGTTTATTAGAAGTGTGATAAGTGTACCCAACAACTGTATTATCCCCAAGAATACCCGGGAGGTAGTGGGAGTCAGGAGTCAGGTGAAGGCCAGAGTTAGGAGATAAACTCGATCTACTGAGATTGTGTCCTAAAGCACTGGACTGCGCCCAGGGAGGGTGTGTGGATAAATGAGCTGTCTTGTCTTAGAGTTCAAATGGTGAGTGCCTGACAAGGCATTTGATAACATGGAGCTAGAATGACTGGATTTGAATTCTGGTTTAGCCATTTGTTATGTTTGTGATCTTGGCAAATTGTTTAACCTCTCTTATCCTCAGTTCCCTTATCAACAAAGTGAAAATGATTTGCAAACAGTGGAATGCTTTATAAATGCAATTATTACACTGTGGGTTAGAACAAAACTGGGACAATCTAGACTGCCTTGGACCCATAGCAGGTCAGGGTGTAGAGCAGGGATTCTTAACAAGGGGTCTGTGAGCTTGAATTGAAATTCAAAAAAACATTTATTCTTGTGGGGACATGTTGGTGCGGAAATGATATATTTATTAAATAATTCACAGTATAGTGTGGACTTAATATGGGGTCCGTGGTTTATACCTGACTGGCAAAGGGGTCCATGGAACAAAAAAAGGTTAAGAACCCCTGGTGTAGATGTTGGAACGAGGGCAGTAATCTTAACAAATATTTTAAAATAAAAAACGAAAATGTCTGGGTCAAGGATTCTGAGCACCATGGTTCTAGAAGTCTGTTTGAAATTGCTAGACCAGACCCCGCAATCTTTTTTGAACATGCCATAGGTTTGTGTTGGTGATAATGACTTTCCATATCAACATTATATTGCAGCATCCTAAAGAGGAAAGTATAAAGGTAAAGAGAAGTATCTCATTTTACAATTGGAATTGCTCATATATAGTTCCATGGAATTTAACTTTTACAAAAGACTACACCATTTCTCATCCTAATTGTTTAATATATTCCTGAGAAAATTCTTTTCATCTATGCTTTCCAGGGTTCTATCTTTTTAAGTTTTTTTAAGTTTTTTCTTGCTTTTAACTTAGCAAATGGTAGATGAAGCTTTCAAATCCATAATAATGCTTAATTTTCCCTTAGATTGAGTTAGTAATTGCTTATTATCTTTCAAAAAATATGTATTAAATTTTTTTTTGTACAGAAATACTGCCGAAATCAATTCACCAACATTCTGGGGTACTAGGAACAAACAGTGCTATTCTCCCTTTTGTACGTTTCAGGGGCAATAGCAAGAAACATTATTGAGAGCCTTTCTCTATAGTTCTTCAGAAACAGGTTTACCAACAAAATCTTCCCGTCTCTAAGAATGGCAGAACTAAAAGGGATTTCTCTGAACTGTGTTTAATCTGTAGCGATTGGATTCTGTTCATTGTGGGGACACTGTATATGGCTTCAACCAGGTTGTATCACCTATTACATAACAATTTATTGTAGCAGAGAAATGCTGCAGTCACTGAGGTTGAACTTGGCCTGTTAAAGTGTGAATAAATGGAGTATGACAATGTGTGTTCTTTCTGAAATAAACAGTCCTAGGAATAAAGGACACAGTCCACTGCTTTCATAATGAGACTTTTTTTACAAAATGGAAAATGAAATTTCACATAGAGTAAATGCCACAGAATTTGGAGTGGAAAGATTCAGACTCAAATTTTCACTGTACAGCCATGCACATTTAACCTTACAAGCCTTGGGTTCTTTAAGCTAGCACTTTGGATTAGCTCACTTTTTAAAATTAGAAACGTTGTAGGTTTACAGAAAAATCATAAAAAATACAGAGTGTCCATATATATATATACTACCCTGTTATTAACACCTTGTATTAATGTGGTACATTTGTTATAACTCATGGAAGGATATTTTTATAATTGTACTATTACCTATAGTCCATTGCCTAAAATAGGGTTCACCATTTGTGTTTCACAGTCCTATGTTATTTTTGTTTTTATTCTAGTAACATACATGCAACCTAAAATTTCTCCCTTTTAACCACATTGACATATATAATTCAGGGCTTTTAATTACATTCACAATATTGTGCTGCCATCACCATAATTCATTACCAAAACTTTATGATCAACCCAATAGAAACTCTACAGATTTAACAATTTAAGTATTAACTCATTTGTTTCATATCTGTTCTATTGTAAAATACACATGGATCAAATGAATCAACTTTTTTTTTTTTTTTAAA
>JAQZBX010109986.1:0-10413 GCA_029593785.1 Cabassous unicinctus
TAGACTTATGTCTCTTTGCTTATCTTTCTTTCTTCTGTTATTTCCTTACTTAAAGAAGGACCTGCCTTGAGTGATGTTTGGAAGGTTGGTATGCTACTTTGCCAGGCTACTATGACAAATACCACACAATGGATTGGGGTAACAACAGGAATTAATTATCTAGATGCTTGAAGGCTTGCTTCCTCCCTGGTCAGTAGTATTCCATCTGGCTGGCAATTCTTATGTTCCTTGGCTTTCCCATCACATGGTAATGTCCTCTCCTTTTTTTCCTGTGTTCCATTAGTGTCCTGCTTCTCCTCCTTTAAGAGCTGTTTTTTCCCATAAAACTTCCAGTAAAAGGATTAAGTTGCAAGCTCATTCAATTAAGTCACACTTTAAATAAAAATAACACATTCAAAAAGTTCTATTTAAAATGAATTCACACCAAAAGGAATGGATTAAGATAAAGGAAATGTTTGTTTTCAGTTTACATAATTCAACCGACCTCAAGCCTAATAATAAAATTGGGATCTGCTGCCTCTATATCAGTCCTCACAGGGGTTTAAGCCCCAAGTGTTTGATCCATCCTTAGAATTTCTTTCAATAATCTAGTATCTTTTCATATCTTTGCACTGCACTTAATGTCCATGGTAACAAGAAAATTCCACTTAACATCTTATTGGGTGTTCATGAATAATCATGAGGAATGTCAGATGATTAACTTATTGTGTGGGTCCCTGAAATCCAGTGTCAACCTCAGCACTTAAAATGAACTATCCAAACTTCATTGACTTGAATGAAATAGTATTTCATTTCAAGATCCTGTAAATAAGCCACAAGAATCCAAATTTTTCTTATTCCATTCATGGACTTGGATGCAATTTTAAATCCAATAAAGACAGGTTTCTGTTGCAGCTAATCTCGATTCATCAACCATTATTTAGCAAAATCATTGAAAGGCCAAATGTCCCACAACAGAGCAGTACCATTTGAGTAAAATGTTAAAAATGCAAGCTTTAAAAGCAAATAATAAACAAGTTTATTAAAATAATAAATTTGCTTCATAAGAAACAAGTTTGACTAAAAATCCTGCATAGTCAATTACATGTTTTGAAATGAACTTTGAGTGGAAGATAAAAGTTTTCCTGTGAATGTCACTCCAGCCCCATCTCCTATCCACTCTGAAATACAACAAGAAGGCAAGTCACAAAAATGCTGAGTCCTGTGCATGCTAGAGACTGAAACACAAGTGAAGCAAAGATTTTCTTATCCTCATTTGCAGTGTTAGCATCTAAATAAGACCTAATATTTACTGAGTAGTTACAATGTCTGGATCTGTATAAGTTCTTCACCAGTAATACCTTTCTGATTTAAATCACACAAGGTAGGTACTATTTTACCCTCATTTTATGTATAATGCTATTCTCTGTCTACTCTTCAAACATTTCTAGTTTGTTTGGAGGTTAATGTCAGACATTCAGTCATGCTTCTTTCCTTCTAGGTTCTAACCAATAGAGTATGAATAAAATTACTGATAAGCACATGGATATCAAAGTATTCACTTACTTTATGGAGACATAAATCACTCAAAGCTATAAAATCTCTGGAAGTATTGGATTAGAGGATGTAACTAAGAATTGAAGCCAAATAATAGAGGTATTTGGCTCATACTATAATAATGTATGGTATTGGAAGATTCCTCATGGGACTCTCCTATCTCCTACCTGATACTTTGTTATCGCCTAATGGAAATGTTGCTTGTATACTGTTATACTAGCATGATCTGCCCCTTATTGTTACCCCATAAACATCTCTTTCTGCCCATAGTGCCCTAGCTAATATCTTTCTACAGTGGGCTTTGGTAGTAACCCATGCCCATATTCAAACCCAATATTGGGTTTGCACAGATTTACCATCTTCTGGTGCTACTGGCCTTCATGGGTCATAACTCCTCCAAATTGGACAGTATGGAAGACCTTACTGGCATGGGAAAATACAACACATCAACAAATGTGCAACGTGATCTTCTCATTTTACACTGAAAAGCTGCTGTAATCTTAAAATGAGACTCATAATTATATTTTTTCCCTTGTAAGAGAACAGGTGAATAAGCCAAGGCTTTATTAGGATATGCTGTATATGATGGTTTAGGATAATTTATGGCTGAGTCTGTCACCCTGGATCGTATCACCCCTTTCTGAATGGAATGATGAAGGATCCATGATGTGGGGTGGTTACCCTGTGAGTTGAATAATTTTACTATCAAACTAGAAAATAATAATATTTTCCAATGACAGACATCTTACCACTCATTTGCTGGGACCTACCCATCCCTTAAAGGATGGCTATGCACTTAAGGACAAAACAAATGGCCATATTTGCCCTATAACTGTAGTGGATGATGCATGTAGGGACAGCTGTAAGTCTCTGCCACCCTATATGACTTGCTACCCCATTATTAGGAAATAATCAAGGGTAGATATAGAGTAAAACATTCCCCCTGATGAATCTAACCACTGGCCATTTTTGTGCCAAGTGGTTCTGCAATTATCACTGAAAAACACATAACTACTTTAACCAATCACAGTACTCAAGCCCTTAATAACTACAAATTAACAATTTCCTTATTAAGTTAAGAAACTACCCAACTATGTACAATAGTTTTACAAATTAGGATGAGTTTAGATATTCTTACTGCTGCACAAGGTGAGTCCTGTGCCCTCATTAATGTTCATGTCATGTATATATTCCTGATCACTCCTATAACATTTCACAAGCTCTAAAGCTGTGCAAGAGCACATACAGCACATTGATAAATAAGCTCTTGACCCCTACCTGATTGGTTTCATTCCCTTTCTTGAACCTGGCAACATGCTTTTATATGTCTGCTGGCTTTTGGTGGAGGATTCCTATTATTCCGGTGTCATTTATAGTTGTGGAATGTGGATGCAATGTTTGTCCTATGGCCAGCATAGGCTGCTGCATGGGGGTGAATTGTGGGGACCCTGGGCCAGAGCTACCACTAAGCCCTCAGCACATAGCTGCCTGCATGATCTACATATAAGTTAACAGTTAACAATCCTCCCTGGAGGGGAAAGAATGTATAGATGGTATCATAAACTTTAATATCTTCAGACCAAGAAAACTTCATTCCTGCAATAACATCACCAGACCCTATATATGCACATCACAGGACCCTAGTAGAAATTCTGTTCTCATACCCTGTGGAATGTCTTTGTTCTGAAACCCCATATATCACCCATTTTCCCCCATCTGTTTGCAGAGTGCTTCTTCCATTCTCCAGATTGCCACCACTGGAGAGTCTTTCTTGTCTGTAAGTCCAAATAAAATTCATGTCTGAATCAGTACCAGGTGCATTCTTTGGTCTTCTGGTGGCTCCAAACCTGGGCCCTTAAGGAGTTAGGTTGGAACAGTAATAACTTTATTTTTTAAAAATTTCCATTTTAAAAACATTAAATACATAATGTGTGATGTATGTTGGCATTTTTCTTTTCATTAAAACTGCCTTAAATTAATATTTTTATGTCAGTGTGAGATTTATATCTCAGGAAAGAATTGAGTTGGCTTGATTCAGCACCTGATCCTGGGATTTGAAACACAAATTGAGTCAATATTATGGAGTCAGTGTGTTGCCCATTTGTAAAAAGAGGAACTTTATTCCTAAGGCTGTAGACTGGAAATAGGGGGTTGAAGCCATCCCACTTCAGCTTTCTGGAGGAGATTTGATCTGAGTCCTATTTAGGGCCCAAGCAGGAATACTCATAAGTGGAGCACAAATCCATACTATCTCAGGAACTTCCATGACACACTTACACAAGTGGAAGAGGCCAGGTGAGGGAACAAAGGTGGAGAATATAATTAGTGAGAGCTGTTTTAGCTAATATCAGAGAGAAATGTGGAAAAGATGGGGAAAATGGGCCATAAAAGGGATGGAGATAGAGATAGAAGAAGAAAAAAATGGAAAGGAAGACAAGATAGAATAGGAGATTAAAAAAATGAAGAAAAATGCTAAAAAGAGTGTTCCAGAGATCATGCCATTCACACAGGAATGACACTAAGTTTGATCTTGGTGGTGATTACACAGGTTTTATGTAAGTTTTTGGAATAATAATAATAATATGCTGTATTATATGTGCATTACCTTAATTTTTAAAATTTCACAAGACTTAGCATTGGGTTAAAATATCCTTAGTAAACAGAGAAGAAAGACCAGAAGAATCCACTGACACTAATTGTGAGCAAAGTAAAATGGCTAACAAGGAATAAACAAGAAATGAAAGAAGGGAATTAACGGTGCTTTCCTAAAAATGATGTACCACTGGCAATCCAATTTTTCTCATTTACCTCAGGCTTGGCTGCTTTCCCAATTATCAATATTATAAATATAAATTACTTGTTTGAGAGAGTCTGATATACAATGTCAAAGTATTCAAGCAGCATTTCTTTTTACTTTTAAAATTTAATTATTATTTAAAAGCATACTCTACCTACAAAGGAAAATCTCCCCTTACCCTCCCTTTCCATTCCTTGGCAATCTCTTGTCTATTATCTGTCTCTGCAAATTCGCTATATCTAGATATCTTATATAAGTGACATCGTATTTTTGTCCTTATTTGTCTTGCTTTTTCTACTCAGCGTAATGTTTTCGAAGTATCATCCAAGTGTTGGCATGTCTCAAAACTTTATCCTTTCTATGGCTGAATAATATTCCATTGAGAAACAATGCAATTTAAAAATGCTTTTCTCTCTCATTTTTTTTGTAGCTCCAGAGAAGAAAATATTAAAGATTATTTTGGATACTATTTTTAGAAAAAGAAAATGGATTCCCAGAGAATCATTAACATCCATGCATCCCTTGAAATTGATTAACTGAGGAAGTTTGTATAAAATTAATCATACCCAGTGAAAGTTTTAGTAAATCTGAATGTTCTCACTACAGTCTTTATAAAATTTGGCCCATAGAGACAGAATTGGTTCCTTAATTGCAAATTGGTTATGCACAATTTCACAATGGACAATTTGAGGAAATAAGGATTTCTAGTAAAGGTACATTAGCATTATGGAAGGAGAGAGTATATTGAGGCAGCATTTTGGAACATCACACCTTCATTATATGAAAAAAAGAACCCTAGAAAGCCTTTCCAGTAGGCATATAAACAATTCTCTTATTAAAGAAAAAGAAACTCAAACAAAACAACCAAAAGTCACACAAATTACCTTCATTCCCTAACCCCCAAGATAGTCAATGTCAAAGATTTACTTCATAAAGGACCTCTATATTTTTTGGACAGTTTATGTGGGAGTTGACCTCAAGTTACATGATGAAGAATGGAATATTGAGATGGGGACTTTGATAAAATCAAGTGCAGTTTGTGGGGCCAGAGAACACCATCGTGGAGAGAGGCAGAGAAGCTGAAGTCAGCTTATACAGGAACAGTGATGTGCAGGGCAAGCACACTACCACAAGTCAAATGACTAGCACAGTATTCTTACATGGATAGCTGAGAAAGAATGTAAAGATCAAATAGACTTCAGGCTAATTCTTGAAGGAATTGGGTAAGAAGTGTTGGGTGGAATGGATAGGAAATAACAAGGATAAGAGAAGTTAGGTCTATGGCCTACTCTGGTATCATGTAAGTTTGGCTATTGCAGGAAGTTCCTGTGCAGAAAGATCTATATAATCATACATCTTCAGGAGGTGCAAATGTATAAAATATTTAGAATAATAAAGAGTGGAGGGAACTATGCTGAATCAATAAGGGATAGTGGTTGGTAGATAAATACCACACCTTCCTCATCCCTTTTTGGGACAATTTTGAGGCATGTTTCAGACAGTGTTTGATAATATGAGTAGATAGATGTAGCTTATAAGGGAATCAAGAGACTGTGGCAGGATTTGAAGAAGACTGAGCCAAGGAGTTTGGACTTTATCCTCTAAATAAGAGAGTGATGATGATGGCTACCTCTTTACTGATATGTAGGATGGATGTAAGCAAGAAAGACTGATATAGAGCTTTAAGACAGAGCAGTATTGTAATAGTCCAGAAATGAGACAATAAAACAATAATTCTCAAATATTTTGTGTTTTCTAGAGCACACATTTAAATACCAGGAAATTTTAGCAGCATACTCTAAGAAGCAAAAAGACTTAAAATATACCAGAGCATTAAAGAAGCAAGGATTAGAATAAAATTCCATTTGAGTATAATGATGTCACAAAAATTCTATAACGTATCTGTTTATATGAAACTTTTTCATGGCTCCTCTTTATTCAGTATTGCTCCTTTATGTATTCATTAGACAAATATTAATGTTTTTCTCACTACTAGATCAGTACTATGGTACACTTCTGACATCCTATCTACTGCAAGTTATATCCTGCTCTAGACTGTCACAGAACCATCTCAATTAATATTCCATCTAACAGATGTTTACAGTCTCATTTTATATAATCATCAAAATAGAGAAAAATAATATGCTCAGAACTGATTTTATTGATAAAAATTTTGTTGTCCCCTTGTATAGGATCTGAAATATAAGCTGAGAATTATCTGATCTATCCTTCAGTGAAAGTAGTAAAAGGGATTGACATGAGGGAATTTATAGGGGAAGAATCCATGGAACTTGATGGCAACTTGGTGATAAGTTGGATATGGGGATTAAGGATGATGGCATTGTCATATGATGACATTAAAGGGCTGAGAGTTTGAATGTCTCCCCCTTGTTCTTTTTTTTTTTTTTTTGAAAGAAGCTTTAGATTATATAATGTTACACTGAGAATATAGGGAGATTCTCATATACCCCCCCACACTTATCCCCATTAAACAATATCTTTTATTTAGTGTGATACAATTGTTACAATTGATGAACATGTATTGAAGCATTGTTATTAACCATGGTCTATAATTTACATTATAATTTACATGTTGCACTGCACAACTTTATAGGTTTTGACAGAATACAAAATGGCCTGTATCCATTATTGCTATGTCATGCAAGAGAATTCCAGTTTCCCAAAAATGTCCCATGTTGCACCAATTCTTTCCTCTCTCTCCCCTCAGAACCTCTCAGGGCCACTGCCTTTATATCAATGACACAAGTTCTTCCATTGCTAGAATAATAATATGTCTACTTTAGTCTGTAGTTGCATTCCCCTCTTATTTTTGTTCATTCCATTCTTGAGGGTTTTGGGATGATAATGCTTACTCTGTTTTCTATTGAGAGGGGCTTAGATCCCACAGGGAAGATGGATGGAATTGTCTTGCTTGCCATTGTAGAAACTCTCCAGTTTTGGGGATGGACATTGTCCATCATCATCCTGTAGTTAGTTGTACTGGGTGAGTCCAAAGAACTGGAGAGTAAGTATTGCTACTCTGCCGAGATTTGGGGCTCAATCAACATATGATTAGCCAGAAGATTTAAGTGTCTGGGACATATGCTTAATGAATATAGTGCTAAATATAGGTTCAAATAAAAGGGGCAGAAGAGCCCTGTGTTGGGAAATTATAAATGAGTCTAACTCTGTTATATTGGGGAGCATATATTGGAAGGTAAGGCCCAGTGACAGGGTGCTGAATTCCTGAGATGGTCTGACCTGGATAGTGTCTAGATGTGTCTAGAGCCCTCAGGAGCCTCCTTGCTTGAAGCATTGTTTACTGTGGCAGTCAATGAGATCCTCCTGAAACATACATAAGTGTAACCTCTGGAATGACCTCAAGACTCACTTTGAAATCTCTTAGGCATACAAACACATTTGTACATAATATTTCCCCCTTTTGGTCAAGAACTTTTTCCAAATGTATCACTGGTTGGTGCTTGGTAATAATCCTTTGGTGCCAGGAGGCTCATCTATGGGAGTCATGTCAGAATCCCCTAAATACATAGGCAATGCCTAGTAAAAGAGGACAGAGCAATATGCCAGGCCCTTGATATTGATGATTGTACTTGTGAACCTTTTTCTTGTGAAATTGAAATTTAGGCTAGTATTATATATTGCAAAAAGAGTTATCTCCTGTAAGCCTCCTTGTTGCTCAAATGTAGCCTTTCTCTAAGCAAAACTCAACATATAAATTCATATAAATACACTAGCTTCTCCTCCTTCTTCTTAAGATACACTTGGGAATCTTGACCCTGGACTTTACAGTGCCCTGTGATATCTGAACTTGACTCCCATTTTATCTTCATTTACCATTACTTTCCCCTAGTTTTCAGTTTTCAGCCATACTGATCTTTCAGTTTCCTGAACCAGATTTTCTATTAAGCATGGCTTAGTAGACAACTTTTTATCTCTTAATTCCTACCTCTGTTTTAGGAAGGTTTCTGACCCTTATTCTGCCAATAACAAATTTAAAAACTGCCTGTATTTACAGAATGATTTTTGAACTCTTGGGTAATTTTTAAAGGATAGTTGATTCATTCTCTATATATTTTAAACAGAGTATATCAAAATTGAATTAAACTTTTTTATATATGTGTATATATTTTTTTGTGAAATTTTGAGTTAACAAAACAATCATACGTATCATGCAGGATTTCCATAAATTACCCCAACACCAACACCTTACTTACATTTTTATGACACATTTGTTATAAATGATGAAAGAACATCATCATAATATCATGGCTATCTACAGTTCACAGCTTATATTATTAATACCATGTATTAGTTTTGTACATTTGATATAGTTCATGAGAGAATTTTCTCATATTTGTACTCTTAACCAAATTCCAATACTTACTACAGGGTTCACAATGTTATATGGTCTGCTGCCTTATACATTCTATCCAAAGTGTTCATTCAGTGGCCCTCAGTTTCATCACAGAGTTGTGGTGTCATTAAGTCAATTCATTTCAGAACATTTTCATTCCTCCAAGAATGTGAATAGATATTTGCATAACCATGTTCATAACAGCATTACTCACAATTGTCAAAAGATGGAAGTAGCAGAAGTGTCCATCAATCAATGAATGGATAAACAAAATGTGAGATATATATAATATATATATATATGATGGAATCCTATTCAACTGTAAGAGGACATGAACTTGGGATGCATATGAAAACACAAATGAAACTTGAAGACATCATGTTGAGTGGAATAAACCAGATTACAAAAAGACAAATATTGGATGGTCTCAATAAGATCAACTAAATATGATGAGTAAATGCATGGAGTTAAAATCTAGAGTATAGGTTACTGGGACATAGAATGTGGGTTGAGAAGGGGGAGCTGATGCATAATGTATATAGAATGTTTAATAAGAGGATTGCAAATTGTGGGAAATGGATATACTTCAGAACACATTATGCTGAGTACAACTTTCACTGAAGATTTATAAAGATGATTGTAGCTGAAAGTAGTAGTCTAGTAAGGCTAAGGTTAATTGAAAGAAAGCTAGATGATAATCTAATCTCATGGCTATATAATTATTTCTGGGTTGATTTAATGTTGGATGAGGATTGTGGTTAATAATAAAAATATAAGAATGTACTTCTATTACAAGGTGTTAAGAATAAGGAGATATGGGAAAATACAAATAATGTAATGCATAGTTTCTAGTTAACAGTCATATTGTAATTTTTTTTCAGCAATGGCAAAGAAGTTTCTGTATCATAACTAAAGGGTCATAATGGGGGGGTTGTAAGAGAGTGTGGGTTATTTCCTTATGGAGTAATGAATTAACCTTTTAGTAATCTATCTTTAATATAGTTAATACTACCAAGTTTTCTAATACACCCTATATTTTAGTAAAACTGGAACTTCTTTCCATTTTTCCATCACTTTATGAGCTTTCATGCATCTGATTGTTTGCATGTTAACTTTGCTTAGCATTCTCTTTCCAATACATCTCTGCCTAGAAAATGTCTACATGTCTTTAAAGACCAATACTGAATGCCCTGTCTCATGTAACCTATAATAAAACAGACTATATTGTTCGGTGTGTGTGTGTAAGTTTCTCATGTAAATGCTAGACTTTATTGTAGGATATTTTAACATGATTGTTCTGTTGTGGGTATGGCTATATTCTTGTGAATATGGTTGGAATCTCTCTTAAAAGGTTAGGACTTTCTAGTGTCAATCACTTTGATTGGGAAGATGTCAGCTCTCAGACAAGAAAACAGGAGCAGATCTCTTCCTGCTATCTGTTTATTACAATCTTGTCCTAGATCTCCATGGGCTGAGCCATGTCTGGGCTTCCACATGACTGAGAAAAGATAGCATCTGCCTCTCTTTGGTAGATATGGAGATAGCCCAGAAGCATCACTATAGGGCAACACAAGAATAAGATCAGCAAGACATTCTTTCAAACCAGATTATAAAGATCAGCAAACTTCAGATTATTTCAACAGGATGCTATTTTATAATCAATTATAGATGCATGCCAATTAATGTGCTACTAATAATAAAGTAA
>JAQZBX010109987.1:0-10403 GCA_029593785.1 Cabassous unicinctus
ACCAAGAAGAGTTTGAAAGCTTGAATAGTAAAACAACAGTGCTTTTAGGAAAGAAAAACACAATGGATGAAATGAAAAATACGTTAGAGGCATACAACCGCTTTAAAATGGCAGAGAAAAGAACCAGAAAATTTAGAGGATAGAACAGCTGAATTCAAAAACAGAGAAAGAAATACATGAAATAAAAATGAGCAAGGGCTCATGGAATTGGTTGGTAACTTGAAGCATAGCAATATATATGTCATGGAAGTTCCAGAAGGAGACAAGATGAAGAAAGAAGCATTATGGATATTTGAGGAAATAGTGGTAAAAAAATTTCCCACTTTCAGGAAGGTCAAAAATACACACACCAAGGGGTGTAACATACTCCAATCAGAATAAATTCAAATAGACCTATTCAGAGACACAAACTATTCAGATTGTCAAATCCCGAAGACAAAGAGAATTCTGGAAGCAGCAAGAGAAAAGCAAGCCATCAATTACAATGTATGCCCAATAAGACTTAGTTCAGATTTCTCATCAGAAACCCAGAGGTGAGAATACAGTGGTATGATATATTTAATATACTGAAAAAGAAAAACTACCAGCCAAGAATACTTTACCTAGCAAAATTGCCTTTCAAAAATCAGGGTGAATTTAATTTTTTTGCATTTAAACAGAAACTAATAGAATTTGTAAACAATAGGACAGTACTACAAGAAATACAAAAAGGATTTCTGCAACATGAGAGGAAAAGACAGAAGAGAGAGGCTTGGAAGAGAGGGTAGATATGAAGGTGATCTGCAAGGGTTACCAAAATGGGGAAAAGACAGACAAAATATGGTATGACACATGAAAGCTAAAGGATAAAATGGTTGAAGTAAGTAATGAATTTACTGAAATAACATTGCATGTTAATGAATTAAATTGCATCCATATGCTGTCTTCAACAGACTCACCTTGGAACCCAGGATATAAATAGGCTGAAAATAAAAGTTTGGAGATAGATATTTCATGCAAACAGTAACCAAAAAAGAACAAGTGTAGTTATACTAATATTGGACAAAACAGGCTTTAAATGCAAAAAATTGTGAGACACAGACAGCTATTATATATTACTAAAAGGCCCATTCAATCGGGAAGAAATAAAATCATAAATATCTTTTCATCTAACCAAGAGGCCACAAAATAGAGGAGGCAATCTCTGCCCAGGCTGAATAGAGAAATATAACCTCTACAATAATAATATTTGGAGACATCAATATGCCCCTCACATCAATAGACAGAACAACTAGACAGTGGATCAATAAGGAAACTGAGAACTTGAACAGTATGATAAATGATCTATACCTAAGAGACATATACTGAACAATGACCCCAAATCAGCAGGATATACATTCTTCTCTAGTGCTTATGGATCTTTCTCCAGGATATACCATAGACTACATATTGCATCACAAAAGAAGTCTCAATATATTTTACTCCATTTCAATTATTTACAAAGTACCTACTCTGTTGATATTGGAATGAAGCAGGCAATGAACAATATTCTAGAAATGTGTGTGTGTGTGTGTAAGAGACAGAGTGTGTAAGCAAAAGAGAGATAGAGATAGGTAGAGAGTGTTTTAATTTTTGACAAATATTTTGCAGTAGTATATACCATCATTATTAATCTTTAGACCTGTGTGGTAGTTTCCTAGCTGCTAAAACAAATACCATACAAGGGATTGATTTAAACAATGGGAAAATACTGCCTCATGGTTTTGAGGCTAGAAGTCCAAAATTGAGGCACCAGCAAGATGATGCTTTCTCTCTGAAGACTATGGTGTTTGGGGGCTACCTTGGGGAGATCCTGGGTCTTTGGTTTTTCTGCCTGAAAATATTGGTTTTTGTCCTGGCATTGCACAAATATACACAAAACAAATGATGTCTAATTTTCTTTCCCAGTTTTATGAGAAAATATAGACAGAACCAAAAAACTTACTTTAAACATTCTGGGATTTTGTTATTCTTTCATTAAATTGTACTGCATGAATGAGCATTTATGATAAGATGCATCAACCCACACCACACAAAGTTATATTTAATTTTTATCCCAAACATTGTCACATTATGGGTATATTATCATCTCAAGAAGTCTCATTGACTATCAAAAAAATTTTACTGCTACATAAATTTAAACTTTAAGAAACAGGTTGTAACTTTTTAAATAACACATTACCTTTCAAATTAAAGAAAGGAATTATAAACTATAAACAGTAAAGAAATAAAACATCTTTAGCTATTGCTCACCTCTCATTTCTCTGACTTCCAGTCTTCACCATGCTTAGTCTGACTTAGAATCTTAAAATCTACTGGCAGAAATGTGATCTAAATGATGGTATCTGTTAAGACATTTCAACCAGCCTCTGCTGATGATTCTTGAATTTCCCCTTCATCTAAAGGATTTGTGAGTGGAATGTAAAAATCCCAGGTGATAGACCAAGGGTTGGGGACTGCGACAGCCAGAGAAAACAGTAAAGTTTCATTAAAAGACATAAACATGAAGAACATTTGAAATGAAGAAAAGTAGAGCATGACTTCTCATTCAGAGATTGTCCGCAGTTTAACGTTGGTAGGCATGCAGTCACATGATGAAAATGATAGGGCCTTGATGAAAGGATTCTGGCACAATTGGTCACAAATGAAGGAAAATCTTCCCCTTATAGATGTGTGTGTTAAATGGGGAAAAACTAATTTTGTGTGAAGGCTTTTCCAGTTCTGACTGATTTACTCTGTTTTTACAATTGATATCGGGCATAGATTTCCTAGGTCTAACAAAAACAATTACCAAAAAACAAAAAAAAAATGTGATTACCTTTAGTGTAGAGAGATTCTGGCTCTTTGAAGACAAAATTAGACATCGAAGCTGCAGATAAAAAATGTTACAACTGTAGAATATATAGGCTCATCTTGGAATAAGGATACATGAGTACTCCATTGCAGAGTGACCCATATTATGTCACCACATCTAATTTGTTCATGTTCATGTGTGAAGAAGGGTTATGACATGGTATTACATGGGTGCCTATGATTCATGTGGGGCCATGTGGACTTAGAGTGATCTTATCTATCGGATTTGTCTGTACTTGCTATAATCCACTTTTTCCATTTCACTGTTATACATTGCAAAAAACAACCATTTTCATTGGTATAGTGATCAGATTAAAGTCAGGGAGCATTAGTTCATACAATCTGTGAAATTTTCTCCCCCTAACAGAACCACTGATGGTCTCTCCTGGTTGCCAGGCATTTGTTTTTGTTTGAGATAGAACACTCAGAGGGTTCCAAGCTAGTAGTTGTAGAACAGAGCTGCTGGCCAGAGGCAGAGCTGTGGTTTCTTTGGGGACATGTATGTCCTACTGAAGACCACAAAAATGTCTCTGCAGCTAGTCCTAGAGCAACTGACCAGTGTTCTGATGGTCTTGTATGAAATCTTGAGGCTAGGCACAAGTCTATTGGAGTCCTTGGAAATCTCACTAAGTGCCACCTGGTTTGCTCTCATAGTAAAACTCTGGCAGCATAGTTTCAAGGAGAAAGAGATAGCCAAGAACATTTCTGATCAATGTGAGGATTATCTTAAAGTCAGTGAGAAGATTGGACAGATAACTAAATTTTGTAAAGCACTTAGATCACCTGCAGTGGAAAACAACCTCCAATGTTACAAACTCTTCTTTGCAGCCTTTAATAAGGATGCAAAGAGGTTTGCATTGTCATTGGAAAATTTAGGAGCTATTCTGGGCAAAGGACAGAGAAAGGAGCTCACTGAGTTTTCTTTCAATAACGTGATGATAGCTCATCTTCAAGGAAACACACAGTCTCCCAATGAGTCATCAGAATCCTTCCTCATCAATGAGATTTGGATAAAAATTATCTTAAAGGTATCACAGGAGAATGGAGAACACTGCCAGGAGAGGCACTGTATGCTGTGGAAAAAATGCTCAGCTTCAGGAACCCTAAAGCTGCTTGCCTTGGAAGATGCTACATGGAATAAAAGTATGCAGGAACTGAAGGAATAGGAAAAAAACCTTGAAAATTCCACGATGCAGATGGAACTCATTGTCAATGATAAAGACAGCCTGTTAATATCTCTGACTGAAACAGTTCTGAAGATGGTAAATGTGCCTGCTGTGAAGATTAAACTCATGCTATCAAGTTGGAATTAGAGGAAAAGTGTGAATCTGTGAAAGGAGCAGAGCCTCATAATATACATGTGGATGTGTCAAATCTCATCGATCCTGTAACCTTAAATGTTAATTCTTAGATGCAAAAGGGAGAACAAATGATATATAAAATCTTGAGTAAGGAAAGTCAAGTCAATGAAGCACTTAAATATCAAAATAAACATCTAGAAACTAAACAAGCATCTCTACAGCAGAAAAATGAACACTTAGAAAAGTAGATACAGAAGTTTTATCAGAAACTGCAAATTCTTCCAGAAGTACATCAACAACACCTCATGCAACTTCACCTTGAACCCATCCAGCAGGGAATAGACCATGTGGAAACAGAGAAAAGAATTACCAAGGTAAATGAAAATATTGGTTTTATACAAAAACAACTTGACATGTACAGAGGAATGACAGATCATCTCAAAAATGAACTGGAGACCATTGCTTATTCTTATGAAAGTTGGATCAGTTATTATGTTAGGAAAACTCATGAAACTTACTTGGCAGCTCTGGCTACAGAGAGGAAGCTCAATGAGCTAAGACTGGAAAATGAGCAGAACAAGCAAAAGTCAGAGATTTCAAAATCCAACTTACATCATGTGTTCCTTTTGGCCCCACTATTTCATAAGCAGCCCATTGCAGAGACTGGGGAGGTTCAGGGCAACCCCTGCATCATCAGTTCTCCTGTCAAAGAGGATGGGGGTGCAGTGAGGGCTCAGAGATCCAGGGTGATTCTCATGTTTGACTCTCCTATCAGCCAGTGCCTGGGCATTCAAAAGCACAGTAGGACCTCCAGCATACTTTACTCTTTCAAAATGATTGGGCTTAATGACTTTTTAATCTGTACATTAATTAATGCATTTTCATTGATGTCTTATAGAATTACACACTGTTTTCCATAATAGAGATAGTTATAATATTATTCATAAAAATACACTGTTTTACATTTTGTTGAACCTCATAGAATTAGAAAATAAAAATGATCAAATTTTTCCACCATTACTTTCACAATAATTGAAATGGAAAATGAATATAGGTGATTATAACCTTCAAGTCTGTTTCTAAATATATGATACAGGATTTTTTAAAAATGTAGATGTTATTTAATATTTATAGTAAAAATAACAAAAATACTCCATACTACACTTAATTATTTTATCAATGAAACCCTGAATTAACTGATCCATTTTTAGGAGGTGATATTTTGCAAATGTTTATTTCTTATTTCTTTTTAAACTATTTTATTATTTACAATATTCATTGTAGTTCAAACATTTTGAAATTTTCCTTATTACAATAAAAGTTTTCTTAACTATTCTGTATTCTGTTATCAATTGTATTGAATTTCCTGAAACTAAGAATAATTTAACATCTGTTTCTATGTATTGGTATTAGGGTTTCTTTTTTTTTTTCCCTTAAAGCTTGGATCCCATGTTTTTAATATGAAATGGGTTAGAATCTAGCATTATTTCATTTTATGAAAAGATTTCCTGGTGTTCAGTTTTACCAATTACATGTAATGTTTCATTTATCACTTAATTGCAATTAATGTTAGGTTCATTATCAATAACTTTGGAAATGGTCACTGTTTCACTATAGATTCTAAAATGTCTATAGATATTCATTCTTCTTACAAAATTTTCCTCAGTATTTGGTATGATTCTTCTTGAAGATAACACCAATACCAATTACTTACTTTAACCCCTAACCAGAGACAATCCATTAATTTGTTATTTTAATAAAATCTTTCTAAGGTAATTTTGTGATCTATCATTAAATGATTGTTGCTTCATACCCACAAATTCATGTGCCTAGATAAATAAGAACTACTTTAAATATTCATTAGTATTTCTACTTCTATACATTGCAAATTTATTTTAAACATGTCTTTAAGCATAAAGACTTGTTACTAATTATGATTCTATATAATTTGAGAAAATAATCATTTCCTTAATTACTACCTTCTTTTTTCTCCATTTGATTATGCTCTAAGTATAATTTGCAAGCAAATAAGTATATCAAGAAGATGAAAAAAATTATTATATATTTGCCTGTACTCTGAAAACAGACCAAGGAGAAGAGACTATAGTTGAAGAGTGAATAAAATATCTTTGGGGAGGGATGAGGAGAATAGTATATCTCCCTACCCTTGTCACCCACAAAACAACAAGGCAAAGGAACATACACATCCAGAGCTCCCCAGAATTTAGGAAGGGAAGAACGAGCTTGGGCAGGGTGTTGTGGTGAGGAACTGGAGATGGGTTGGCTATAGGATTGGTATAGGCAGAAATTCCAACACTAACTTTTAAGACAGTTCTACATACCTGATATGACTGTGGAACAGCGGCAAGTTGAGGAAACTAAGATCATGTGGATCCAGCATTATCTGTTGCAGGGTATAAGCACAAGTGCAGAAATCCACACCCTGAGAAAGCCTTGGTGTAGAAGCCCCACACCCTGTATTATGGCAACATGCAGCCATGATCCCTCAATGAAATTAGCACTCTCCTGTCTTAATAAAATCACTTCCTCAAAAAATACACATTAATACACTTACCATTTTCTTATAATCATGGCATGTTTCTTCATTTAGCCTCAGTCCTATGGTCATTTACAGACCTTATATAAATTAAGGCATGGTACATGGCTCCCACTTTGCCATTTCAGGTAATAAGGCAACAATTCAGTTGCTGCACTCAGTTCTTGTGGGCTTCTCAAAATTTAGACATATACTTTTTCTCATAATTTTTCCTTCTTGTGATACATATTTCAACTTAATAGTCAGAATTGATGGGTTGGGAAAGCCCCCAAAGTGGAAACAACATGAGAAAGGTCATGAACATATGAGAACATGTGGCATATTTTGAAATATTAAAGCAATGCAGTGTAGTGACCAAAATATATGCCTTAGCCTCATTATCTTAAACTTTAAAATGAAGAATAGCCTGGATGATTTGCAATACCCCTTTCTATTCTGCCACTTTATTACCTTACTCTAATATTAATTCGCATCTATCTCAGAACATGTACTCTCAAATAGCTTACATTGTTACTTAAAAATAATACAAGAAATTTAGAGCCTTGATTATGTTATTTTTTTTTGAAAATTCTTTTGGCCTATTAGAAAACTAGAGCCAATGATAAAGATTGTATGTGTTTGCTTAGGCTATTCTTTTTTAAAATACTTGAAGGTGAAAATGTAAGTGATATTAAAATGATGTGTGTAAGAAGGTAGTTTGGCACCATCACATATATGCCAAGAGGTGTCTCAGGTGGTGTCACAGAGGCAGCTCTGGCTGCCAGAGACCTACTTCTCAGATTACACATACCTTCCTCATGAACCTGATGAATACTTGTCTACTAAAGACCTTTAATTATCTTTCCATATCACTGAACTTCATAATTTTCTTTAATTCAATTTACTTTGACTAATGAGTTTTTGGGTTAATGATGACTCTAGCACTGGGACCATATTTTGACCCAAACACAGTATTCATCATCAGGAACTCACAGTTTCGTGGATTAGACTGTCAGGGAAATGGAGATTTATCACAGTGATTGAAGATGAGAGCTGTGAAAATATCAAGTACTAGGGGCCATAGTATCAAATTTTATGGGTTAAGAACACTCCAGGAGAAAGTTGTGACTCAGGTGAAACTTTCTACTTAAGAAGGACATAGCCATGAAAAGGTGAGTAAAAGAACAAATTCATGTAATGGATCCAACATATGCACAGAAATGATGGTGATGTACTATAAGAAAATTGTTATTAGAAATTGTGAATTCATAAGCTTTCTAATTAATGGTCTTTGCTGTTTTAGCCTAGAATTGTAAATGATTAAGTTTTGTCCTTTGGGATGTTATAATGCCACTATGCAGGCAGCCCCATCATCTATAACCCAAATACAAATGTTTAAACGGAGGAAGTCACCAGACGTGATATTTACACATCCTGTTTGTATCCCTTGTAAAATTAAAAGCTAAAAACCTTTATGTTCCTGCTCAGTATACCATTAATAGAACAAAGACCTCTCCAGGCATCACATCTCTCCTGAGGAGGGTTGGCCACCCACTGCTGGATGTATTTGGTTACTTTTGATGAGGTCATTCCTCATGAGTTGCAAGACCTTTTGAAGTTCTGAGGTTTGGAACCCTTTAAATGGGATAGCCCCTAAGCTGCCAGTCAAAGCCTCACCCAGGAGGGGACATCCAGCCTGGGACCATTTTTCCAAATGGGACTCTGATCAGCTACACAGGGGCACCCAGCCATGTAAGAGTTCAGATGTTGAATTTCCCCCCAATTTGGTGAGTGATTATATATACTTTCATTCTTTCCTATGTCTTTCATTAATTATTCTTCTTTTTTGTGATTGCTCAATTGTTATAATCATTTAATATAAACTGAAACTCATTTGATTGAAGAAACTGCCTTGGCATAGCATTTAGTTTCTGCCTCTTCCTTAGCAGAACAGTTTGGCATAGTTGGCAGGATTCATTAGATAATAAGCTTCCATTATTGTTAAACTTTATTTAACAGAAGAGATGGAGAGTTATTCAGTCCAAGAATTTACAATCACTCAATGTGACCAGAGAAATGTACTATTATAGAAGGATAAGGAGAATGATGGTTGGAAAGAAACCAATTCTGACCAATATATTAGGCATACACACACATACACACACTCTCTTCGGGCCACATTTGAAGATAAAAAGGAGGCACAGAAAGAGTTTAAACTGGCCTGGGACAATATGGTGGAGTGGGAAACTCCAGCAATCAGTCCCTCCACCAAAACAAGTATTGGACTTCCAGAAACTGTCTGATTCAACTAATTACAAATCTTTAGAATTTAGTGGATCACTACAGCAGCATCCAGATAGGAGCAGGAGGAACATGGAAATAAATTCCTATAAATACAGGTGATTTTCACCCTCCCTAAAGTAGGTACCACTACCCATCCCCCAGCCTCATGGTGGTCAGATGGCTACAGCAGCACTGGCTCCAGGTGCATACCTGTGTACATTTATGTCAGTGCCAATGTATCAGGTGTAAATCTTAGGGCCTTAGTCAGGGAAGTTGTCTCAGACCACCCTGCCAGAATTTATTCTGTGGGTGTAGAGGGCAGAGACTATGGGAGAAACAATCAAATTGAAGTACCTTGGGGCAAAGGACCATGAATTAAGTCAAACAAGGGAGCCCAAGTTGGAGATGAGTATTTCAAAGGGAGTAGAGGATGCCTTCACTCAAATTGCTGTAACTGTAACAAGAGAATTTGAACCCACTAGGAAGCACAATACCAGGAAAATAAGTAGGCTCCCAGGCTTCATGGGGCTCACAGAAGCAGAGAGTACACTGCATTTCTATTTGCCTCAGGCTTAAAGGAGACCACCAGACAAACCAGAGCCAATTGGCAAAAACAGTGATAGGTGCTTTTGCTTGGGTTTCTTTGTTTAAATTAGCTTCTGGCATTCAAGAAAAACTCCATCATATCACTAGCCAGGTACTTACTTAAGGAACATACAGATGGGGAACCAATTCCAGATTTTAATATTTGATAAATATGAAAATGCACAGTGTTGCAACAAAAGATTACTAAACAAAGAAACTGGAAAGGGTGGCCCATAAAACAAGATACATATCTAGAACCCATCATTGAAATTGTAGGACTCATGGTTTCCATTCTTAAAGTTGTTACAATGCCATAGTAATCAAAACAGCATGGTATTGGCACAAGGACAGAAATATTGACCAATGCAATCAAAATGAGAGTTTAAAAATTAACCCTCCCACTTAAGGCCAAATGATATTTGAAAAGGTTCCAAAGACCAATTGGGAATTAATAGTCTAGATGACTATATGCAAAAGAATGCATGAAAAACCCCATCTCACACCGCAAATAAATATCAACCAAAATGGTCAAGAACTAAATGTAAGAACCTAAGTAAAAACCTCCTAGAAGAAAATGGAGGGATGCCTCCTCAGGACCTTGTGTTAGCAATGTTTTTTTCAAATTCATATCCAAAACACAAGCAACAAATTAAAACCTAGATAAATTGGACCTCTTTGAAATTAAAAATATTTGTGCATCAAAGGTCTTTAAAATGAAAGTAAAATAACTTACAAAGTGGTGGAAAATAGTTGGAAACCATAAATATGATAAGGGTTTCATATCCAGAATATATAAAGAAATTATACAATTCAACAACAAAAAGTAA
>JAQZBX010109988.1:0-10411 GCA_029593785.1 Cabassous unicinctus
AACTAGATGAGCCTTCCTGCCTTAGCATTCTTTGATTCTCTCTTCATCCCCCTGAAAAGCTCTCCAGTCCCTCCTTGGGGGCCCCTGCCCTGACCTATCTGCCTGGACTATTCCCTGGGGTAGAATGGGCTGAGGGCCCCTTCTCTGGGAGGTGCTAAAGGCTGGATTTCCCACAGCCCACCTGCCTGGCCGAGTTCAAGCAGATCAAGTCCATCAGGTGTCTACTGCTGGAAGAGGGACAGGCGGTGCTGCAGCTGGGCATCGAAGGTGCCCCCCAGGTGAGCATCTCTGGGCATCCGGAGGCTTTGAAGCAAGGGGATGCCACCACAGGCTGGGAATTCTTCCTCAGGCCATCTGGGAGAGGGTGGGCAGGAGGCCAGCAGTCCCCTGGCTTCTGGATTCTTGTTAAGAAAACCACTTCTGGTTCTCAGCCAAGGTACCAAGTTGATGATAAGTTATAAGGCAAATATATCAGGAAGCAATGCTATGTATTTTTTAAAAAGTCAGGAAAGAAGTTGGGACTATAAATCAAGGATAGGTAAAGGTGATCATAAATCAGGGAGCAAATCAGAGGACTAACTTTCACAAAGTGAATGATGACTCAGGAATCAAGAACTCAGGATACTGGGCTTGTTGTGGGTGAAAGAATTGATCTCAGACTTCAGACTGACCTTCTCTTCTTTGGTTCATCTGTCCCCTTCCCCACTCTCTCCCTCTTCCCGTTTCTCAGTTTCTGCTTTTACATATTGAGCTCCTGCTGGGCACAGGGCATTGTGCCAAGCCCTGGAGGAACCCTGGCAATGGCCTTCCAAGAGCTGAGGGCATTGGGTAGGGATGACAGGCACTGTCCCCTGGTGGCTGTAGGGAAGGCAAGCAGAGCCCAGAGGAGGAGCTGATGGAGTCTGGGAGGGGCGTGGGTGGCAGGGGTCCTGCTCCTGCTGAGAACACAGTCTCTTCTCCTGCCCTGTGGGACAGACGCTAGCCGAGGCTCTGAGGTCTCATCTTTGGCTGGTCTCTTCTCTGCAGTCCTTGTCCATCAAAACCTCCTCTCTGGCAGAAGCTGAGAACATGGCGGACCTCATTGATGGGTACTGCAGGCTGCAGGGGGAGCACAAAGGCTCTCTCATCATTCATCCCAAGAAAGGTGGGTTTCCGCTTCAAGGCAAATTGGCTGAATGGTGGATAGCAGCAAGGCGGAGTCAAGGCCCCCAGAGGCAGGGGAGGTTCAGCCAGTCCCTGGAATGTTCTCACATGAAGAGGCTTTGAAGGCGGGGAGGTGGGGATCCTGGTACAGCCCCACCAGGGACCCTCGCTGCGGATCCACTCTGGGTCCTCAGCCACAGGTCCTGGAGGCACCTGGCCCTGCTGGCCCAAGGCTACAGTGGCACCGCCTTCTGGAAGAAAGGTGTTTGTAGCCCCAGGGAAATCAAAGCTGTTGCTAGAACAGTGGCACCTGTGTCCATCTCTCTTTTGGGGTTGGAATTGGAAAGCCGAGCATCTGGGCTGGAACCTGTGGAAGGGACAGGAGGAAGCCTGAGAATTTCCTCTACGAGGAAGACAAATTCAGGGCGAAGGCCTACGTGGTTGTCCGCTTTGGCTCTAAGAGAACAGAGCTGCTGGGGAAGGGGGTGGTTCCCTCACGTGGGGTCGTAGGAGTAGAGAGGTCGCACATCCACCCAGGACCCTGCACCCCCGGCTCCAACTTGTCCCTCTTCCTCTTCTCTCCCCAGATGGTGAGAAGCGGAACAGCCTGCCCCAGATCCCCCTGCTGTGAGTGGATGGGAAGGCAGGGTGCGGGGCCCTGGGCTCAGCCTGGGTCTGCTTGGGAGAAGGAAGAAGAAACAGGGAGCTGCCACTGCCACAGTTTCTGGCTTCCGGGCCCCAGGGGAGCATTGGAATCCCAGCATTTTCACAAATGGCAGTTCCCCCTCCCACCTAACCCCAATAAAGACTTGCAGGGCTATTCCCAAGTCCTAATGCCTCCTGGTGTCACCTTGGACTGGGATTACTGCACATCTGTCCCCCCTCCACTCCTCCGGCCTCTGTGCCCCCCGGGGGGGGCTGCCGTCCAGTAGGGGCTATTTCTCCAGGCTGGTGGGGGTGGGGGAGGGGACGGCAGTGCAGCAAGCCCTCCAGGTGGAAAGGGTGGGCGAGTGTGGAGGAGAGCAGTTGCCCCAAGCTCACTGAACTCCTGCCCTCCGCTCTTCTACAGAAACCTGGAGGACCGGCGATCCCACCTGTCAGAAAGCTGCAGCCTAGGTAAGCCTGGCCATCTGCTGGTCTCTGCTTTGGGCTGCGCTGGCTCCTGCCTGCTCTCAGGATAGCTCCAAGGATTCCCTCAAAGTTACACCAAAACAACTCTCCCCTGTTGTTTTCTTAAAAAGAACATTTGCTCTAATAGCTAACGTGTTTTGAGCAGTGGCAGACTCGGTGTTAAACACTTGGCAGGTGTTATTTTATTCAGCCTTGACAACAGCCCCTGGAAATGTTCATTTCACCGAAAAGGGAACTGAGATGAAGCCAGATTAACCAATGTGCTAACACAGCTGGGAAGTGGCAGAGCAGGGACTCACCCCAGGTGGCCTAGCCAGAGAGCCTGTACTTAAGGTCAAGGCCATGCCACTTCTCTTAAACCTGAGGCAGGACCCATGGGACTAGCCTGGCTTCTCCCCTTCCCCAGAGATGTCAGCCTTGGCTCCTGGGGCCTTGAGCTTGGAGCCACGCACTTGGTTCCTGGGTGGTATGTGCTGAGGGCGTCTTGTTCATGGCATGGGGCCTCCCCTGTCATTCCAGAGTCAGAGATCTACGCAGAGATTCCTGATGAGACCCTGCGGAGGCCTGGAGGTAGGTCCTGGGCCCCAGCACACCGACTGCAGCCTGCGAATTGACATGGCTGTAATGCGCATGTCACCGAGGGGACGCTCCTTCCTTAGCTCATCCACCCCCATAAGTGGCCCGTTCAGGGGCAAATCTGAAGCACCTTTCATTTGAAAGATGAGATAATTATTTTTTTCCCTATACCGATGGACCTTTTGTGCTAAGTGGTGATCCTAAAATCACGGATGTGTGACCCTGCCTTCTCAGTGGACAGGGTGATGGCTCTTCCCTGGGTCTGAGAAAATGGGACATTCTAGATCCCCTTTCTCAGCACATCCCCTGCCTCTTGGTTGCGGTGCTGCGTAGGGGTCTGGTAAAGCCTGGGCAGCAGGGGGAGCAGAGCCTGGCCCCTGGAGGATGCCAGCTGGTTTCTGCGCTCTCTGGGACCCTGTTCTCTCCTCCTGTACAGGTCCGCAGTATGGCATTGCCCGCGAAGACGTGACTCTGGGTCGTATTCTTGGTGAAGGCTTTTTTGGGGAGGTGTACGAAGGTGTCTACCAGAACCATGTGAGTTCCAGGCTCTTCCCTGATGCTCCTCTTTTGTTAGGGTGGGGCAGGATCTTAAATCTTATAAGGGTTGGAGGCGGCAGCCATGAGATGGTGATTCTTCATCCACCAGACACTTGAAGTATTGATGAAATATCCAGGGAAATAAGGGTCATAAGGGTCATTTCCAAGAAGGATAGCAAGACCAGGGGTCAAAATAAAAGGAGAGTTGAGCATGTGTAGCTCAGTGGTTGAGCGCCTGCTTTGCATGTACAAGGTCCTGGGTTCGATCCCCAGTACCTCCTAAAAAATTAAAAAGTTAAAAATGAATAAATAAAAGGAGAACCTAGAGAAAGGGCACTCTTGGCGGAAGAGTTATGAGGGGGAGGAGGGATAAAGATATGTTCTTGCAGAAAGAAGGGGCAGAATCTGAGGCTGGAGTTAGTTTCCCACCAATGGGGCTAAACAGTTTGCCTTTGTGGTTGTGCTTCCAGCAGGCCTAGGGGAAAAGGGTAGCAAGTTAAAACAAAAAACCACATACACAACAACAATAACAAGAGCGAGTAAGACTTCCATCAGCTGGCCTGGACTTGAGTGTGCTCCCCTAAGGCTCTCTAACTCTGGGCACATCGTGTGGTCCCTTGGTCTCGGCATCCTCACCTGTAAAATGAATGGCTTGGCTTATTTGATCCTGAAGTCCTTTCCAGTTCTGACATCCCCAGATTGAGAAGCAAGAGAGTGGGCAGGTAGAGAGGAAAAAATGAAAAGGGGGAGTGGAAGAGAGAAAAAGAAGGGGAAGAAAGTAATACCCTGTGCAGCGGGGCAGGGGGCTCCCGAAGTTGCCTCCGCCTGCCCTTGGCTAGTAGCAAAGCCTCATGGAAAGAACATGGTGACACTGGGGTGGGGGACACTTACTTTTGAGCACTAAGCTAGACCAAGGGGTCCTGGCACATTCTTGTTGCAGAAAGGGGAGAAAATCAATGTAGCTGTGAAGACTTGCAAGCAGGACTGTACTCTCGACAACAAGGAGAAGTTCATGAGCGAGGCAGGTAGGTCTCCCCTGAGGGGCGGCACAGCCCCATGAGCTGGAAAAGACCCCAGAGAATACACAGACCTCCAAGATGGGGGAGGGGCTGAAATCTGGAAAGGGGAGGGGTTCCCTCTGCTAAGGCTTGCATTGGGAAGTTTGCTCCCCCTTCCTCCTCATGGACCTTTGAGCAGCTCTGTCCCATCCATCATGCCCCCAATTTCAGTGATCATGAAGAATCTCGACCACCCGCACATTGTGAAGCTGATTGGCATTATCGAAGAGGAGCCCACCTGGATCATCATGGAACTGTACCCCTACGGGGAGGTGAGCTGGAGGGAGAAGAGGAGCCCTGAGATAACAGCAGGGCAGCCAGAGAGCAGAGCCTGCAGGGAGTGAAGCATGGAAAGCAAGAGGACTTGTCTCCTAGCTTTCTGCCTTCTTTTTTCAGTTGAAACAGCCAAGAGACCTTTGGTTTATAAAGGAGAGTGCTGGAAAATCTTGCCAGCTTGGGGTTTGGCCCTGCCCCAGAGAAGTGTGGGATGGCTGCCCACAGCCTGCCCCTCGGGCTCCTTGCAGAGGCCACGCCAAGCTTCTTTACAGTCTCTTCCCCCTTCCCACAGCTGGGCCACTACCTGGAGCGAAACAAAAACTCCTTGAAGGTGCTCACCCTCGTCCTGTACTCACTGCAGATCTGCAAGGCCATGGCCTACCTGGAGAGCATCAGTTGTGTCCACAGGTAGGGGTGGGGTGAGATAGGGAGGCAGCAGGGGCATTATGGAAGCCTGGGACCCTTTTCTGTACTCTGAGAAGTTTGGGGTAAAGCAGCACTTTGGAGTCAGATAGACCTGTATTGGACTCCTGGCTTTGGCCCTGCCTGTTTTGGCAATTTCAAGCAACTTTAAGCAACTTCTATGGACCCATTGGCTCATTCAAAGAATTAAAATAGCAACACGTACCTCACATGATCGTTAAGAGTACATATAAAGTTCTAGGTATCTGACAGTAACTATATATTCTAGTCCCCTACCCTTTTTGTTCTAGAGAATAGTTTCTCAGCCTGCTGGGAGCTTGCCCTCCTCCTGGCTCACCCATTATGCCAGTTGCCATGGCAACACCATGGGCATCACATGGCCCGAGGAGAAGAGCCTGAACTAGGGCAGCTTTGGGAAGACCCAGGAGTCCAGGCCCTCCCAACCTGAGTGGATGAGTCTGCCCTGGTTCCCCAGAGCCTCCTGGGCTGCTATAACTAATCCACCCTGGTCCCTTCTCCTCCTTGCTTTGTTCCCATTACCTGAAAGGGGGTTTCTGCCATGGGGGATGTGATCTTCTGGGGGAGATAGTGGTGGGCTCTCTCAGAGCAACTGGAGTGAGTAGATGGATTCCTTTCAATCCAACAACATTGACATCAGCTATGTGGCCTTGTGTGTGACACCAGCTAAGCATGGGGCGGGTATAAAAATTCATTCAGCAAATATGATTGCAGTCCTACTGCGTGCCAGGCACCATTCTAGACTCTGGGATAACGTCATGATCAAAACAGACAAAACTCTTCTTTCCTTATGGAGTTTACATTCTAAGACGAGAGTAAAACTTAAGAAATAAAGAGTTTTGAGGCTAAGGTGGTGAGATAATAGGCTCGTTTCTTTTGTTTATTTCTTTCAAGTTGTAATGTTTTTACATCTTTTCAACAGTAAAACAAATTTTGGGAAACAGAGCCTACCCATGAGGAGCAGAGTAGTCCGGGGTGGGGAGTGATACCAGGAGCACAGGTTAACAGGCCAGCTATCAGCGGGTCTCCTCCCAGGAGGGGGTGAGAGCACAGGCTGAGGCGAGGCCCCCTGGGAGGAATCCTTTGTCCACCAGCAACCTGCTGGGCAAGTGACTTCAGTGCTCTGTGCCCCAGTCTCCTCATCTGTACCAGGGTCTCATCTAGAGATCTCTGTGTCATGCCTCGGAGGCTGAAAAGCACCGGGAGGATCCTGGCTATAGTCAGGGCTCAGTCAAAGTTGACTACACTGCTACCACCACTGCTGTTCTTGGCAATAATAGAAGCTTAAACAGCCCTTTGGAAGGGCAGCCCAAGGGGAGACTAATTGTAACCAGGAACGTTTTGGAGTCTATCCTTGAAGAAGCAGCAGGATGACAACATCCTTGGCAGAAGGAACAACATACGTAGTAGTGCAGACAGAGAATGCATGGAGCCTGTGTGGCAACAGCAAATAGGCTTTGAGTTAGAGGCGTGGGAGAAGGGAGGATGAGCGAGACAGCTCTAAGTTAGATGGCCAGAGCTGGCAAGGGCCTTGAACACCAGGTCAGGGATGCAGAGGCATCAGCCTCGGCTCCCACCTGAGCTGGACACTAGTTAGCAGGAGAACTCTTGGAGAAGGTGGTGAGGGAAGGGCTGATGGCAGAAGCTGCGTAATTCAGCCTCGTGTCAGATGGACTCTTCTCCTTTGTCTGCTCATCTTTCTCTCTCCCTCTGAAGCACTCCTGTTCCCATGGGTGGTACCCCCACACCCTTGTCTTCTCATCCTTCTTCCAGGGACATTGCCGTCCGAAACATCCTGGTGGCCTCCCCTGAGTGTGTGAAGCTGGGGGACTTTGGCCTTTCCCGGTACATTGAGGACGAGGACTATTACAAAGGTGAGAGGAGGATTTCCAACTCTGGCTTTGCCCCTGGAGGGGCTGCTGAAGCCAAAATCCCAGGAAAAGGAAACGTTCAGCTGGTCAAGGCCAGGCAAGGGTCTCTGGGGAGTAGGCTGTATTTCTGGATACCCTCTGGCTCTTCCTTTCCTAAATAACTCCGTAAACCTCTTTGCCCATCCAAAGCATCTGTGACCCGTCTCCCCATCAAATGGATGTCCCCTGAGTCCATTAATTTCCGCCGCTTTACGACGGCCAGCGACGTCTGGATGTTTGGTGAGTGGAGTTTCTGGAGAAAGGGGGAAAGGGTTCAGAGTCTCACCTCTGTGACCAGACTCAGTGGATGCCTGAGGGGGTGGGAAGCAGGGCTCTGACCCCCACCCCTGGGTTGCAAGGGTCCTCTTTTGCTGTGGCCACTAAGAAGTTCTAGAAGTGGGAGGCCCATGGCAGATTGGGGTGATCAGGGCTGAGGGCTGAGCTTGGGCAGGACTGGATAATCTTCCTGGAAATGGCGCTTGTGATGAGCGTGTAACTCCACAAACCAGCACCAGGGACTAATCCAGGGCTGTTCAAAGACAAAACTCTGAGGTTTGTTCTGAAAAGGAGGTTCAGTGAGCGGTGATAACACAAACAGATAATATATGGACAGCCCTTTACAGAGTCACAGTCATTGAAATCATCCTGTTAGTCATCCCCACAGCTGATCCAGGAAAATATCCTTATGGTTATTATTCCCATTTTACAGATAAGGAAACCAGGCTCAGATGAGTCGGGGGCTTGCCCATAATCACGTAGACAAGTGTTGGGGCTCGGCTTAGAACTGATAGAGGCTTCACTGCCTCCAGCCTCCCCCCAGAAGGCACTAGTGGTCCCAACAACATGCCTTTGACTGCCACCACCTGATCCCACTGAGCTCTAATAGCTCCATGTCAAAGGGGTCTAGGGAGGGAGGGCTTAGTTCACTTACAGATGTAGATGATTAGCCCCTCAGGTGGACCACCATGGTGAGATAGACCCCAAGGTGTGAGAGTGGGTGGCAAGAAAAGACACAGCCCAGCACGGCTTTCCTGAGCATGGGGAGCTCCTCCTGGCAGAGACTGAGCATTGATTGCCATGGCGATTCCTGGGCAGGACAGTCTTGCTTCTCCAGGTGTGATTCCTCCCCAGAATGGGTCATGAGTCCTCTCGTCCTGCCCCTCAGCTGTGTGCATGTGGGAGATCCTGAGCTTCGGGAAGCAGCCCTTCTTCTGGCTGGAAAACAAGGATGTCATCGGAGTGCTGGAGAAAGGGGACCGGCTGCCCAAGCCCGACCTCTGCCCACCTGTCCTCTACACCCTCATGACCCGCTGCTGGGACTACGACCCCAGTGACCGACCCCGCTTCACTGAGCTCGTCTGCAGCCTCAGGTGAGTGTGGAGGGGAGAGAGCGGCAGGCAGAGGGCCTGCAAGGGGG
The DNA here is from genome assembly GCA_029593785.1 of Cabassous unicinctus. NCBI lineage: Eukaryota > Metazoa > Chordata > Mammalia > Cingulata > Chlamyphoridae > Cabassous > Cabassous unicinctus. The sequence goes on from JAQZBX010109988.1 coordinate 8,490, forward strand.
CAGTTCCTGCTTGGCTGCCCCAGACAGCAAGGCTCCTCTCAGACAGTGCTCAGAAGCTTACAGAGGCCTTCCCTAAGCAAGGTCTCGCCACACCTGTATCCAGCAGGTGTTCCTGCCTTGTGGGTCAGAAAGTTATGGTTCAGAGTTTGTGGTTTGCCCAAGGCAGTGAGGGAAGGAGCTAGGATTTGAACCCAGACTTTCCTTCTGCCAACACTGAGTCATGTGCCCACATGGGATTATCCAGTCCTTCCAACAAAAGCACAGTGCCAGACACGTATCATACACGGAGGCACTCGGGAGCTCTGTCAGGAAACAAAAAGCTGAGACCAGGTTCACTGTCAAATATGAATTCAGAGAAAATGTGAGCCTGGCTAAGCCCTGCTCATCTCAGCCTCTCTCAACACTGAGCACAGTGCCTTCCTAGTAGTATGTGCTCAGTAGATATTTTTTAGGTTTGAGTCAAGACTGAACCAGGCTGTCCTGGAAGCAACTGCTCTTTGCAGAGGTCTGGAGCCTGCCTTGCAGTGCTGGGCCTGTGGCATGCAGCCCATCTTCCTGGCAGTAATCTCTTACCTCTCTTCTTGTCTTTGATCTTTCCTTCCAGTTAGCAGGTTAACTTTTGACCTGTTACCAAGACAGTGACCCAGGTATCATCTCTCCTTTCGGAACAAAGGTGTGGGCCGAGGGCCTGCTCCTTCTCAGGTGTCCAAGAGCCAATATCCCGAGTGCTGTGAGATCACTGGTGAAGGGTGTTGCCAGAGCCCCAGTTTTCTTTGTGGCTTGCCTGCTGTCAGCTCTCCATTCCTGTGGCTTCCATTAGAGCAGGGGTTGGCAAACTCCTTCTGTTAAGGGCCAGATAGTAAATATTTAGGGCTTTAAACCCACAACTTCTCCAAAAAGAAGAAAATAAGTAAAAATAAAATAAAAATAAATATTTAGGGTTTTGCAGTCCATGGCCTCTGTCACCAACTACTCAACCTTGCCACTATAGTGTGAAAGCAGCCATAGACAATATTTAAATGAATGGGTGCAGCTGTGTTCCAATAAAACTTTATTTGTGGACAACTGAAGTTTGAATTTCATGTACTTTTCATGTGTCACCAAGTGTTCTTCTTTTTACTTTTTTCAACCTTTAAAGAATATAAAAACTTTCTTCATTTGGGGGCCATACCACAACAGGTGGAAGGCTGGATTTGGCTTGTAGGCCAGAGTTTGCCAGGCCCTGGTTTACGGAATCTAGTCTTTAATTAATTTTAAACATTATGACTTTGAACGCTGTAGTCACTGTTGGCATTTTTTGGAGGACAAGGAAATAGCGCCTGGAAACTGCCTTGTGGGAGGCCCAGGGACCCAAGATGGAGAGGCTTAGAATGCCCAGACTGGGGCCAGGGAGTGGGGATGACATCGTATTCATTGTCAGGGGCAGAGGCTCTGGAACAACCTGTAAAGCCTCCAACCCAAAGGGCTCCAGAAGCAAAGTATTTGAAAGATCTCATTTGAAGTGCAAAAGCTCTAGGACCATGAAGGCAGGGATTTTAATTCACTCTGGGGCCCAGGAAACCATCTGGAGCTATGCCATTGTGTCTATTTCTGGGCTGTGACGTGTGACCTATTAGAGGCACCAAGCCAGCCTCCCACCATGGAGAGAGTCAGGAGGAGGCTTTTCTGGTGTGATTTAAAGGCTACTCAAAGACCCAGGATTTAGAGAAGTTAAGGGGGGCAGGTTACAGAAAAATCATGCAAAAATATAGTTCCCATATAACCCCACTCACACACAGTTTTCCCTATTAACACATTGCATTAATGTAATACTTTTGTTAAAATTGATGAAACATTATTATTATAATTATCCTAGTAACTATAGTCATAGTTTACATTAGTGTTAATTGTTTATGTTGTACATTCCTAATTTTAAAAAAAAA
>JAQZBX010109989.1:0-10409 GCA_029593785.1 Cabassous unicinctus
ACCCCCCCCCCCCGGCCCCATGTCTTTTGCTGCACATCTGCTGTGTGTCCCTACGTGGGATGTGCTGTCTCCCCATTTCCCAGATGAGGAAATTGAGGCTTGGCCAGGAGCCTGCAGTCATACAGCTAGGTGCAGAGCTGTTCAGCAAAGGCAGGTTGGGGTTCAGAGCCCACCCCTGGTCCACCGAGCCTGTGGAGTCTTCGTGCCCCAGGGCGGGTTTTTCTCTCTTGCACAGATGCTAGATTTGCATCCTGACCTTTGCAGGTGAAAATAAAGAAAGAGGGCTCCAACCTGTGGCTAGTTTTTCCACTGGTGAGTGTGTAGGAGGGAGCGTGTGTGGGTTGCAGTATGGGTGGGGTACACGGGTAGGTGTAGCTTTCACCAAAGAAGGGGTTTCAAGTACTTGTTTGCAAATTTGCTGGGGAAAAAACCGAGATGCTAACAACCAGTCAAGTTTCCTTCTTGACCTGCAGCTGCAGTGATCAGTTAGGTCCTCTGGGAAGATTTTGCTTTCATTTACTCATTCCGCAAATGTATCTGCTCTGTGCTATGTTATGAATAATAATAATAATATGAATTATTATTCATATTATAACAATCGTATAATAACAACAGTAATAATGGCAGCTCCTGTTTCTTAGACGTTTACTCTGTGTCTGGCCCTTTAACATGGATTCTATCATTTTGTCCTCACAACAGTCCTGCGAAATGGGTATTACTATTATCCCCATTTTAGAAGTGAGGAAATTGAGGCACAGAGAGGTTAACTCATTTGCCCCAGGATGCTTGGAAATGGGTCCGGGATTTGAACCCGAGCAGCCTGGCTCCAGAGCCTGTGCCCTTGAGCGCCACGGATGAAGCTACCGGTGGCAGTGTGGTCAGCGTGGAGCTGGAGAAGACACAGACGGGGCCCACGGGAGGCCGGGGGGGCCCCCAGCCAGACCCCCAGGGTCCAGGAAGGTGATGCTGGAGCCGAGTTCTTTGGGGACTAACGGGAACGGGCTGGTCAGAGCCTGGGCAGGGTGGCTAGGTTGGAGGCAGACGTGTCCCAGCAGGTCCGTGGACGTGTGTGTTCCTGGGTGTGGCAGGAGAGGGGCACGGGGGAGGGAGTGGGAGAACAGAGGCCTGTGAGGCAGCCCAGGCCAGAGAGTGTGGCACAAGCCCCGGGGCAAGTGACAAGCTCAGCTGAGGCTGCTGCGTGGTGGGGGTCGGATTGGAGAGGGCCCAGCTGGAGTCTGGAGACCCGCAAGGAGGCTGGAGGGCAGCCAGGCAGGAGGGGATCAGGACTGGGCCCCCGCCAGGGTGAGAGGGGTGGCCAGGGGAGACCAGGGCCTGGTCAGGCTCCATGCCACCCCCTCACCCCCCCAGCGCCTGGCCACACTCTGTGAGTTCTTTCCCCACTCAGCCAGATCCCCAAGTCCGCCGAGGCCTGGCGGGTGGAGAGCATCTTTTCCATTAATATCATGTCCAAATTGGCAGTCTTAGGTCACGGACCCCGAGGCAGGAAGGCTGAGGACCTGGTCATTTTGCTTCTCTGTGACTTGGTTACAGAGCTATGGTGGGTTAACCCATGTGCAGGGCCTGAGGTATATATAGTAGGTGCTCAATAAACATAGCGAGTATTGTCACAGAGAGGCAGGGGCTGCTGGCTCCTCTCTGTTTGTGAATTGTCATCATACCTTCCTTTACTTCTTTAATCACGCTTTCCTTTAGTTTGGTGGTTATGATTATGATGGTTGTTTTGAACTCTTTTTCTGCTAAATCCAGTATCAGGTCTCACAGGCCTCTCCTGTCTGCTTCCCCCCTCCCTGCCCCGGTGTATGGGTCATATGTTCCTGTTTCTTTGCATGCCTCCTAATTTTCTGTTGGAAATTGGACATTACTGATAATATATTGTGTCGACTCTGGGTTCTCCCTTCTGGGATTGTTCTTGTGGTTTTGTTTATTTGGGTGGTGACAGGCTGGGCTGTCGTAGTGACGTCTGTCTGTAGCCCACAGCGGCAGGGAGGCCCAGCTTTGGGTTTGCGCTGTCACCCTGGGAGGGCAGTGGCCCTCTCTCTTCCACTGTTTGCCTGGCCAGCCTAGCGGTTCAGCTCCACTAACTGCCACAGGCTCCTCTGCTGCTGATAGCAGTGCCTGGGGACAAAAATGGCTCCTCAGGCTGATCCACCAAGTGGGGGCTCCTTTGAAGGAATGTTTCTGAGGTCAGTATTTCGTTTGTTCTGGCCCCAGGAGGGCTCCTTCCGGCTGTTTGCTTCCCTGTTCTCACCTGCACACTAGCTGGAGATCTAGCCAACCTGCAGTGGGGGCTGTAGCTTCACTAACTCCACAGTCTCCTCCCAGTTGCCTTTTACCACCACCTCCCTCTTTTTTTCTTTTCCTTTTTTTTTTTTTTGAGGTACCAGGGCTGGGGATTGAACCCGGGGGTCAATTCTGAGCCCTTCAGCCCAGCAGCCAGGACTCTGGTGACCTGGACCCTGCTTCGTCTCCCCCCACGTGCCCTCGCCTGCACCAAAGCTGGGCCCACCATTCCCCCCCACCATCTCTGCTGGGGCAGAAGGGGGCGCGCGGGGTGTGTGAGCCGAGCTCGGCTCCAGGGGCAACTGCTGGGCCCTGCTGTGGGGTTTAGGGTTTAGGGCAGTGAGTTTAGAGGTCACTGCTCAGACCAGGCAGCCACTGCGTGTGTGTGTGTGTGCAGTGTGTGTGTGCACGGTAGGTATGGGTGTGCGCGCAGTGTGTGTGCACAGTGGGTATGGGTGTGTGCACACAGTGGATATGGGTGTGCGCACAGTGTGTGCAGTGGGTATGGGTGTGCGCGCAGTGGGTATGGGTGTGCGCACAGTGTGTGTGCACAGTGGGTATGGATGTGCACGCAGTGGGTATGGGTGTGCGCACAGTGTGTGTGCACAGTGGGTATGGGTGTGCGCGCAGTGTGTGCACACACAGGCACTTGTGTTAAGGTGGCAATTAAGGAATTGTGCCCAGAACCTCAGGCTCCAGCCCCAGGGGGCCCCAGCTGTCTATGCAAAGGGCCATTTCCCAGGGAAAGCAGCCCCAGCCCTGGTTTGCATCTGCCACCCACTGCTCTGTGCTCCTCTGCACTCTTCTCCAGCCGGCACCCTCTGCCCCCTTCCCGAAGGCTGCATGCTCCACTCCCCCAGGACATCATCCCTCCCGCCCCATATGTGCACCCAGTCACTCAATTTGCTCCCTCACGCCTTCGTCAGTGCCAGGCCCTGAGAGCAGCAGGGATGCCAGGGGACGTCAGATGCTGCAGACGGTCCCAATGCACACAGCCCAGGCGGAGGCAGAGAGGGACACAGGTGATGAGGCTCAGGTGACATGTGGTGATGGCAGAGACACTCAGGAGTGGAAGGAGGGCTTCCTGGAGGAGGGGACTTCTGAGCAGAGTTTTAAAGGAGTCAAGACAGGTGGAGGGGGAAGGGAAGAATGTTCCAGGCTGCCAGAAGGATGGAGAGAGAACAGACCAGCCCCTGGAAGGCCTGGAGAGTATGAACAAAGGGAGGGGGAGGTTTAGCCGACAGTGTCAAAGCAAACTGTGCTAGAAACCAGCTCACCTCCACCCCCTGTCCTAACGTGCCTCCACACTCCACACCCAGTGGAGACGGTTCCAGGGTCCTCGGCACCAAATGGGAAGAGGGTCCCAGCCACCAGTGCCCTGAGCCAGGCGGGGGCAGGGGCCTGGCTGAGGCAGTGGCCATGGGCAGCTTGGCCAGGCTGGGGTTGAGGCCCGGGCGTTCAGCCAGGATCCCAAGTCCAGGTGTGAATGACCAGCTCCAGGAGTGGGGGGGGGGAGTGGGCGGTACAGACTGCACGGCCTGGAGGCCAGGCCAGGCCTGGCGGGTGGGGTGGGGGCTGGCCCGCAGAGGACTCACCGACCGTCCACCTTCCTTGGAAGACCCTCGAGCCCCTGCACAGACAGAGCCTTCAGGTGGCTCCCGAGCCCCCACAGGTGGGCTCCCCAGCCCCACTGGACCTCCAGGCTGAGTCTGTCCGGGACCTCTCTCCTCCACAGGCCTCGCTGGCTCATGCGAGCCTGCACCCCAGTTGGGTTCACATCCTAACCGACCACCCACTTGCAGGCAGACCTCGGGCAAGGCCTTTTGCCCCTGGACCTCAGTTGCCTTATCTGCTAAATGGGGTAACGGCCAGGAACCAGCACCAGGGCTTCCTGCCTGACAGCAGGAGCTCCGCTGACTCCCTCCCCAGTGAAAGTGAGGAAAACTGCAAAGAAAACGACCATTTAATGCCTCTGAAAAGGGGCCTGAGGGCAAACAGCTGATGAAGAAACAGCCATTCAGGAAAACAGGAAAATTCAGTGAGGAAGGCCGGAGTCTGGCACGTGAACCAAGACGGTTCCCTCCCTCCCCCCTCCCTGGTGAGGTGGGGACTCCACCCCAGGCTGCTGCAGCCAAGAACACGGGCCCCCCGCCCCCTTCCAGTCAGAGGACCGCCTTCCTACCGGGCGCAGGATGTCAGCGTCACCCCGGCCCCTGCTCCCTGCTGCTGCAGCTGAGTCTGGGATGGCTGCGGCCGAGAGCCGGGGGCTCCCTTCTCCCACCCTATCCACACGCGTGGACCAGAAGCTCTACCCCCTTTGCCCTGGCCCCGTGGCTCCCCACAGGAGCAGCCTGCCAGGAGGACCCCAGGCTGCCGCTCTCCCAGCGCCACTGCAGCCTCAGCTGCTAGAGAGAAGCTCCCGTGGTCTCCAGCCCCCACCCCCGGCTCCAGAGCTGGGCCTCAAAGATTTTGCCTGGGGGAAGCTGGCCATAAAACAGATAGCTCCTAGTATCTTCCCGAAGGAGCTGACTATTTGCAACAGATAAATTCAAGCCTAAGAGTGCTCTCAAGGGGAGCGGATGTGGCTCAAGCAGTTGAGCACCTGCTTCCCATACGGGAGGTCCCGGGTTCAGAATTTGACTCATTTTCAGTTATTTTTCACAATCCAAGCCTGAAGCTCACAGTCTCCTCAGTATCCCACAGGGCAGGAGCCGCGGCACGGGGCCTCCGCCGGCCTTGTGGGTTTCTCTGACCTTTTAGTTGTAGCTTGTTAGGAATTTGCTTTACGCACCAGCCACTTACCGCCTTCTTGCTCCCCCCAGACTGTTCCTTCTACTGGATTTATTTCTCTTGCAAATTGCATCCTCTGAGAGTTCTTTGAAGAGGACTTTTGTATTGTTCTTTTCCTTTAAAGATGTGAAAATACGTTCCTGTTGTCTTGTGTCTGACTTTGGTGGCTGGAGAGTCTGATACCAGTTAAATTGGTTCTGGTGACTTCGTTGACCTGCTTTTTGTCTCTGGAAGCTTTCGGAACAGCTGTCTCAGAGGTCCTTAAATTTCACCAAAAATGGGTCTAGTTGTGAGCTTTTTCTTATTGGTCACGTTTGGCAAGAGCCTTCGCAATCCAAGGTCTTTTTTTAAATTTTAGGATATTCTTGCTCATTATTCCTTCAATAGTTCTTTTTTAAAAATATATGTATATTTTTATTAGAGAGGTTGTGAACTTACATAACAATCATGCACATGAATGGAATTCCCGTACGACACCCCTCCACCAACACACTACATTGTTGTAGAACATTTGTTACAGATTATAAGATAATATATAAGATAATATCGTCAGACAGTTACCACTAACTATGGTCTATAGCATACATTTGGTATATTTTTTCCATACCCCCTATTATTAAAACAGTACGTCTCTGGCATTGATGCAAGAATATTACAGTATTGCTGTTAACTATAGTCCATAGGTTACATTAATTGTACTTTTCCCATGTTTCTCCACATTATTACTACCCCGCAATAGTGATGTACATTTGTCCTAGTTCACAGAAGGATATTCTTGCATTTGTACTATCAACCACATTTCTCATCCATCTCTTGGTTCACTGTGTTATTCAGTCCTTAGATTATTCTCTAGTTTTCTTTCAGCTGACATTTACATCCCTAGCCTACCCTGTTCAGCCACAATCCATTTTTATAAACCAGCCGCGTTAGGTCTACTCACTATAATGTGTTACCATCAACTCTATCCATTTCCACACTTTTACAGTCAAGTTAATTGAAACTTCTACATTACATTGCATCAGTGCGCCTTCTCAGACCTCCTCTTGCCTCCTAATAACCTCTACTCTAGGTTTTAACTCCATGCATTTAGTCTTTGTATTTTGCTCATATTAGTGAGACCATGCAATATTTGTCCTTTTGTGTCTGGCTTATTTCACTTAACATTATGTCTTCAGGGTTCATCCATGCTACACGTGTCCCAGTTTCATTCCTCCTCACAGCGGCACAGTGTTCATCGTATGTAAGTACCACGTTCCGTTTATCCATTCACCGGCTGATAGACACTTGGGCTGTTTCCGCCTTTTGGAATTGTGAGTGACGCTGCTGTGAACATCCGTGTGCCTTCAAATAGTTCTTGCTTTATCGCTTCCCACCTTCTGGGAATTCTCTTAGACAGTTGCTGACACTTCTAAGTCAATATTCCACCTCTTTATCTTTTCCCTCCATCTTTCCTTCTCTCGTCTCGTGCCCTTTGACCCGTCCTTTCATCCTGTTCCCCTCTCCTGGGCACATCCGCTCATCCCACCTGTTGAGTGCATTCAGGCGCTCCTCTGACACGACGGCCCGAGCCCCTGCCGTGTGCCGGGCTCTGACAGGCCAGGGGACAGAACCCAGACGTGGCTGCCCCCGGGCTGCCTGCGTTCTAGGGAGGGGCCCTGGCGCGGGCTGGTGTTTCATGCCTGGGACAACCAGTGGGTTCCCTAGAAGTGTTTGTTGTGGTTCACATTTCTAAAGTCCACCCCATCTTCTGGAGGATACTTAGTTTGCTTTTTTATGTGGAGATATATTTTTAACATCTTTACTAAGATATAATGTAAATACCACAAAATGCATCTGTTAAGCATCCAACGCCTTGATTTTCTGTAGATCTCACTAAACTTAGCTGTGCAGCCATCTAAGTTTACTGAGCTGTGCAACCATCACCGAAAGCCCAGCTTTAAAACACTTCCATCGCCTGCTCTGTGTCCCCATCTCCAGCGCTGGCCAGCCCCTTTCTTTCTCAACGGATTTACCTCTTCGGGACATTTCTTATACGTGGAGTGGTCTTAGTTTGCCAAAGGGCTGCTGATGCAAAATACCAGAAATGGGTTGGCTCTTATAATGGGGATTTTATTTAGGGCAAAAGCTTATAGTTCAAGGCCATGAAATGTCCAAATCAAGGCACCATCAGAGGTGCTTTCTCAGCACCGTCAGCTACTGGTGATCCTGGGGTCCTGCCACGTAGGGAAGCAAGATGGCGGCCAGTCTCTGCCAAGGTCCCTGCCTCCCCCTCCAGAATCTACCATGTCCTGGAGCTCAGCTGTGGGCAACCAGGCATCGGGCTTGTCTCTTTCCGGGCCTCCTCTTTGGGTGTCTCTAGGGCTTCTCTGCCTTTCTGCAGCTTTAGGTAAACCTGGAGTCCTCTCTCACATGGCAGGATCAAAAATGCAACTTCCTTTTTCTTTGTGTGTCTCTCTCTGTGTCTCCATTTATATCAGACCCAGCAGGAGGGTGGAGACTCAACCTGAGTCACTCCTCACTGGCATACTCCAGTTAAAAGCAATCTGATCAAGTGATCTAAAGTGAATCTAATGCAATCAAAGGGTACTAGACCCACAGGAATAGATTAGTTGAAGAACATAATCTTTGGGATTCAAAAAAGAACTTCAGGGAAAGCAGATGTAGCTCAAGCAGTTGGGTGCCTGCCTACCACACGGGAGGTCCTGGGTTCGGTTTCCGGTGCCTCCTGAAAAAAAAAAGATGAGTACACAATGAACAGGCACAGAGAGCAGACAGCGAGTGCAAACAACAAGGTGGGGAGATATAAACTAAGTAAAATAAATCTTTTTTAAAAAAAGAACTTCAAACTGTCACATGGAGTCATGTAATATCTAGCCTTCTTTCACAGAGCATGTTTTTGAGGCTCATCCATGTCATAACCCGCATCAGCATCTTGTTTCTCTTTATTGCTGAATAGTATTCCGTTGAGTGGCTGTAGCACATTTTGTGTATCCATTCATCAGTTGGTGGACATGTGGGTTGTGTCCACTTTTTTCTCATTAGGAACAATGCTGCTATGAGCATTTGCATTTCAGGTCTTTGTGTGGACAATGCTTTCATTTCTCTCGTGGGGTAGATACATGGCAGTAGAATACCTGGGTTGTATAGTAAATTTACATTTCACTTTTTAGGGCTGTCGGGCATTTCAAAACTCCTGCTCCATCTGCTCCATGTGTCCCACATTTTCTGATATACATTGTTCCACCTGTTGGCTCCTTCCACAGAACTTGTGCCCCTCAAACCCTGTGGGATGCAGAGCAGGTTTAGCTCAGTGGTTGAGCACCTGCTTCACATGTATGAGGTCCTGGGTTCAATCCCCTTGAGGCCCTTGGAGCTGTGACTCCCTCTACCCACACGGTCACCCAGCGGGAGGGGCCCAGGCTCCTGGTGAATATCCCTCTGGATGAGGAGGGTGATTCGGTGGATGCAGGGCCACCTGTGCCCCCCACTGGCATCCCTTGTGCCCCAGGAGCCTTCCCAGGATCCATCGGCCCAGGGGGTGGGGACGGAGGATGGTGGGGTTCAGCCAGCCTGGATGTGAATCCTGGCCCCCGCCCCCACTTGGGTTCCAGCGTCACGCGGGCATTGTGCTGCTTGCTGACCCTCTGGCTGGGCAGGGCGGGCTCTGACCTATGGGAACAATGTAGGGTGGCTCTCTCCAGCCTGTTCCCTCTGTGGCCCCCACCTGGGGACCCCCTCCCCTCACCACCACCTGCTCCGTTTGTGTAGCTGCCGAGTGGGGATTCTGTGCACCTGCATCGTCTGCGGGCTCTCCAGGGTTGGCAGGGGGTTGGAAGAGTGGGAAGAAGCCGTGGCCTGTGCTGGTTGCCTCCTTAGTCTGGTTTTTTGCCTTCACAAATGGGTGCTCCTCCCCCAAGCGCAAGTCCCGAGGGCTCCTGAAGGAGGCTGAGGTGCCAATTTGAAATCACTCCTATTTCTGCCTCTGTCTCTTGTGTGTCGGTCAGTCCTGCCTTTCATACTAATGCCAGAGCTAAAGTAGAGCCCACTGGGACAAAAAGATGATGTCGTTGCTGCAAGGACCTCCTGGCTGGCAGCAGGGCCTCGGGTGGCCGCCCCAAGCCCACCTTTGGCAAAGGAAAGGGGGTTTGCGAGGTCAGTGTCTCTTGTCTGAAAGTACAACTCATGATTTATTTTTTATTTTTTATTTTTTGCGGTACTGGGGCCTGGAGATTGAACCCAGGACCTCGTATGTGGGAAGCCGGCGCTCAACCACTGAGCCACATCGGCTCCCCTGAGTTGGTTTTTCGTTTGTTTTGCTTGTTGTTTGTTTTCGTTTTTTCAGGAGGCACCAGGAACCGAACCCGGGACCTCTCATGTGGGAGGCAGGAGCTCAACCGTTTGAGCCACATCCGCTCCTGCAACTCCTGCATTTTAAAGGCTGAAACTTGTGGCTCAGCTCATCTGTGCAGTGGGTTGTGACCGTGCTAGTTTGGGCATCATTTTTCCCTAAAGTACGGAACGTCTTTCCGTTGCCAGTGAATCTGGGTTTGCCTCATCATTTTGCGCCTGGTGCCTTTGCGGGGTATTTAAGTTGTCACTGGCGTTTGCTGGGCTTTACAGATGCCCCCGCGAGCTCCCTGTCCACCGTCTCTGTGTCCTTCCTGGTGGTCGAGGACCGATTTGGGGAAGGGGAGCCGCGGGTCGCCGGCCTGCACTTCGAGCCCTCTCCCGGCGGGGGCGCCCCTCCCTGCTCTGCGTGGGGGACAGGAGCCGTGCTCCCCCGGCCCCGTTGGCGTGGAGCCTGGCGGCGGAGGCGTTACCCCGACAGGTGTGCCCCCTGGCCGTCCTGGCCGTTGCGTCTGCTTCCTCAGCGCCGCTCCTGTGCCCCCTCCTGCCGCCTGCCGCCTTCCTCTGCTTCCCCAGGAGCCTGGGGCAGCCGCCGCTCTTCCGTGGAGACCCAAGTTCTGGGCGTTTGTTCCTTTCTTTCCCCCCAGCTCTCCAAGGAAGAACAAGGCTGTCCTTCTGTGGTTTCCTTTCCCAGAGGCGGGTCTCCCGAGACCCCTCCCACCTGCTGTGGCCCCATGACGTCACGCAGCCCCCCACTCGTCTTCATTTCGTGTACTTTGGACACATCGTTGGCCGCCTGGCCATCCTCATGTGATCGGTTTACCGCGTGTCCCCGCGACGCACGGCTCGGCCTCGGGGCCTTGGGTTCTCCGCCGCCCCCTTTCTTTAAGGCCCTGCAGTAAATAGTGAGCTCATTCTTTTGTGTCTGCTGTTCCCAGACAGATTGCATGTTTCGACTTTGGTCTGGGGGG
>JAQZBX010109990.1:0-10414 GCA_029593785.1 Cabassous unicinctus
TTGCAGAGTCACTCCTGGGGCCAGAATCTTAGGGCACTGCTTTAAATGCAGACAGTAGATTTCCAGAAGTCCAGATCTTCTTTGCCTTAGCACGTTCAACTTGTTCGAGAAAAATTGACCTGCTAGGGATGACATTGCCCTTGAAACACCTTGAAACAGTGTGGTTCAGGGAGCTGGGAACTATCAAAGCCTGTTTGTTGACAGGGTTCTAGACTGCTAGGCTGCCGAAATGCAGATACTGCGAAATGCGTTGGCTTTAACAATGGGAATTTATTGACTTATAAGCTTACATTTTTGAGGCTGAGAAAAATGTCCAAATCAAGGCATCATCAGGCAATGCTTTCTTTCCCAAAGACTGGCTGCTGGCGATCCTGGACTCCTCTTCTGTCACATGGCAAGGCACATGGCAGTGTCTGCTGGTCTCTTCCTTCTCTTCTGGGTTTTGTTGCTTTCAGCTTCTGGCTTCTGTGGCCTTCTCTCTCTTTCTTTCCGTATCCATCCCATTTATAAAGGGCTCTAGTAAGAGGATTAAGACCCACCCTGGGCCACGCCTTACTGAAGTAACCTCATCAAAAGTCCTACTTACAGTAGGTTCACACCCACAGAAATGGATTAACATGGTTTTCTGGGGTCCACACAGCCTCAAACCAGCACACCTGGGGTGGGGGGACACGGGCTCCCTGGAGCACTGCTGGGCTTTCGTGTTTCCATCAGTCAAATGGGGTTGAGAGTACGGTTTTGAAAAGCTGGAATTTCTCTAATCTGCTCGGATAACATTTTAAAAGGGGAATCCCACTGTATATTCTTGCTCGTGTCTGAGTATATGTGTTTTGTCTTGATCTGAAGGATAAAAAGCCCAAAGAACAAGAAAAAAGAGGGGATTTCCTTCATCGACCATTTTCCAAGAAGCCGGACAAGAACCTGCCTTCACACAAACCACCATCCGCCTCGCTCATCACCCAGATCCAGAATACCAAAGCTCTGCTCAAGGACCGCAAGGCTTCCAAACCTGGCTTCCCCGACAAAGGTGCGTCAGCCTGGGGTCATCTCCCAGGCCACACATGTTGAGCGGCGTGTCTGCCGTGTACCTCTCGCAGCAGGTGGCAGTGTGGCCCCTGGAAAAGAGGGGATTCTTGTGCTCAGCGGGAGAGCAGAGTTAACATACCTGTGAGAAGCTGAGAAAAATCAAGGGCCAAACCTATGCAGGAAGGATTTGAGATGGGAGATTGGGTTGCAAGTCATTGTGGGAGCAGAGATTGGAGTGCATGGCATTGTGGGAGCAGAGATTGGGGTGCATGACATTGTGGGAGCAGAGATTGGGGTGCACGGCACTGTAGGAGCCTTCACCAGTAAGGTGGACCCTGCCAGGCACTTAAGTCTGGGCACGGAGGTGGGGGTTAGGGTGCCCAAACCTGAGTTCCAATCCCAGCCCTCCTGCTTGTCAGGCCAAGTTCCTTAACTTTGGAGTCTCTTAAGGGGTCCCCTTTTTGAAAAAGGGAACCTACTTTGGTCACAATTACTGGATAGACTGAGATACGTGGGTACATTCCTCCACCCAGCCTGGAATCCAGCACATCACAGATAACCCATACATGTGAGTTTCCCTCCCCTGAGACAGGCACGGAAGGGGGTGGATAGGAGAGCTTCCCGTGGGGTGCAGCACAAGCCTCACACCCAGGAGACCCGAGGGAACAGGGAGGCACGTCTGGGAAGGGACAGTTCCTGCGGGAGCCAGGCACGTCCCAAAAAGGAACGTGCGGTAGAGAGAGACTCTTATTATCAAAAGGGGTTGTGAGAGATCCTTGAACTCAATGCCCTTGTTTTAAATATGAAGAGACTGAGGGTCAGAGAAGGGGCATGGGTAAGATCAGCCCAGTGGCCCGGGGTAAATAGAAAATGATCAGGGAAATTAAAACAGCACCTGCTTTGCTGGAAGTAGATCCTGTCCTCACGCAGAGGTGAACAATTTCATTCCGTTCGATCTGTCCTTTAGATTTCAGAAAGGCAGTGGTTCTCTGTGGAGGACCTCTGCTTGTCCCTCTGTGGACTCTCCTTTCTGGGTTGTAACCAGCAGCCAAATTTGGTCCCTTGACAGTGGCATGTTATGGATATTTTGGGGTAAGTTTGGCACCCCAGAGGTGCAGTCTATTCCTTGGGATCTCCCTGGGAATGCCTGGGCCAGCTGTAAATGTGTTTATCTCTTTGAGTTTCTCCTTCATCCTGGGATTTGAGAGTGTATTAGTTTAGAAGTGCCTCAGAGCCTAAGAGCTAACTTTGAGCACTTACTGCAGCAGGTCATGAGATATCCATGAGATAAGTGATATCATCACCCCCATTTCTAGAGATGAGGAAATAGGCACAGAACGTCATCCAGAATCAGAGAGCTGGTGAGTTACAGAGTCCAGATTACCAACCAGACTGGCTGGTTCTGGAACATTCTCTCCTGACCAGTACACCCATTTAACTCACAATAAGGAGAGAATGAAGAGGAGCCAGGCAAAACAGGTTGCGGGGTGGCAGTTGTGATAGCTCTCTTCTTGCTGAGGGGAATTTAGGGTCGCAGTTAGTTTCCGGGGAGGCTGTCTCAGAGATGGGGATTAGCAGGAAGCTTACGTGGGCAGCTCTGGTGGAGGGAGAAAGTGGGCTGTACAGCCTAGCGAAGGCCTCAGCTGCTCCTGCTGGGGCAGGGCGGACCCTGCAGAGTTATCTTGTGGGGTGAGGGGTCCGCATGGACCAGGAAGGGAAGGGGCTGTGGCTTGGGACAGACTTGATTGCCCTCAGCTGAGAGTAGTCGGCTGCCCACAGTCCCACTAGCTGGAGAGGGCGAGACTCCTGGCAGAGCAGCACAGCACCCACTGCCTTCGGCCTGCTGCTTTTTAATTTAGAAAGTTGCTGCCTGTGAGCACCGACTATCCCCTGGGTGCTCCCTAGCCATGCTGCCGAATCCTCCCACCACCGTGCGTGAGTGGCCTCTTGGACATCTCTTTTAGATATATCCGAGCCGGGACGTGAGCCCGAATCCTGCCTCCCCCGCTGCTCCTGGAGGGCGGCACTTGCCCTCACATCTCCCGAAGCAGCCTGCTTCGGTGCCAAACACGCAGTGAATTTCAGAGAAGGACCGTGATGTGCCCATGGTGGTGGGAATATCTGTGACTTCAGCCGTAAATGAAATTTTACTTCTTTCTGCTGGTGACTCTCAGGCATCTGTGGCAGTCCTGAGAAGATTTATTTTGGTGTCTTTGTCTTTATTTACTTAAAGGAGGATTCCCAGTACCTGCGGCTGCTCCTGAAAATCCTCCCCCCATAGACAGCAGCTCTTTCCAGGTCTCAAAGGGGGCTGTAAAATGTAATGGTAGAAAAAAGAAGCCGAATGGAGCTTGTTCCACATGAACTTGCTTTATTTCCCTCAGCTCCGAGTTTGTGGGGGCTTCCCCTTTCTTTCCCGGCACAGTCTGCCAGCCTGTATTCCCACCTGTGCCAACTTGAAATAGAAACCATGGAGATTGGCCTTGAATATCTAGAGGAAGAATGTCCCACCCCTGTTCAGATTCGGATGAGGCTCCATTAAGACCAGAAGTCATGAGGGAAAAGCACTTTGCACTGTCAGGTATCTGAGGACCAGCTTTGCAGATCCTCAGCAAGTTGGAATTGGTGTGCTTCGCGGGGTTTTGTTGATCCCTGTCGAGCGCAGGGACTTTTTGTTCAAAGGCTCCTTGGCAGGGCCCAGAATTTTAAGCAACCCAAAAGGGAGTAGATGTTAAGCTGGCGCCATGAGGCAAATTGGAACCAAGCCTTCTACCCCTCCATTCTAGAAGGGCTTCCTGGGCCTCCGTGGGGCAGCACATCCTCTGCTGGTCCTCTTTGGAGTAGCCAGGACAGTTGGCTTCTTGGTTCCAGTGACCTCTGATGGGTAACGCGCCGTCTCCAGAGAGCTGGAGAGGCGGGCCGTGAGCACTGTTCATGGAGTTGTTTACATGCTTTCATTTGCTCTCTTGGTGTGCAGATTCCTTCGGCTGCCGCAATATTTTCCGTAAAACCTCTGACTCCAACTGTGTGGCTTCTTCTTCCATGGAGTTTATTCCCGTCCCGCCTCCCAGGACCCCCAGGGTTGTGAAGAAACAGGAGCCCCACCAGCAAGGGCCGGGAAGCGGCAGTGTCACCCACAAGGAAGACCCCCTGATGCTGGACATGGTGCGCTCCTTCGAATCTGTCGACCGCGACGACCAAACGGAACTGCTGTCCCCGTCTCATCACTACAGGATCCTGAACTCGCCGGTGAACTTTGCACGCCGAAACTCCAGCGAGAGGACGCTCTCCCCGGCCCTGCCGTCAGGGAGCACATCTCCTGTCCAGACTCCCTCGCATCCCACGCTGGTCTCCTTTGCTCCTGAAGAAAAGAGCAGCCCCCCAAAAGAGGAGTCTGTGTGCTCCCCACCTCCGGTTCCCAGTAGCGGCACTGTGCAGCCTTTGGGGAGCCCAAACTGTGTGAAGAGCCGAGGCAGGTTCCCCATGATGGGCATCGGGCAGATGTTGAGGAAGCGGCATCAGAGCCTGCAGCCCCCCGGGGACAGGCCTCTGGAGACCAGCATGCCCCCGCTGCAGCCCACGGCCCCCGTGAGCCTTTCATTCAACATGGCGGAGGGGGTCAAAGGCCAGTGTTAACTTGGGCCAGCGGAATTCTGGGTAATCTCAGGAAAACACCGGAACAGAGCTCCATGCATCTGTTCATGAAGATTCTGAGGCCTCCAAGGAGCATCATCTCCTCACGTTTTCCTGCCTTGCAGTTTGTCAGCCCCAACTTTGGAACAGCTGAAGTCCACAGTCCCAAAGCCCGCTCGGCCCCCCTCATGCAGGGACCCCTGGAGACGCTGGGAATCGCCAGGAGAGTTGGTCCTGGTGCAGCCAGTTGCCTCCTCGTGCTCCTTCCTGCCGCACACTGCCCAGGCCCCCACCTCCCTCAGCTGGGCTGGGGGGGAACACCGCACACCGGCCTGCTCGGCCACCCAGATTGCACAGCCGGTTAGGAGATGTTGCTTCACTTTGTGCCTCTCCACGGATGGTACTGTTTGCAGCAGCTGCCCCAGTCACGTCGGAACTGACAGCTTTCCCCCAAATGGTCATAATCCACTGAGGCTGGGCCTGCAGGGCTGGCAGGAGCCGGCGTGCTGGAACCCCACGCCCCCTGCAGAAGACGGGGAGCAGCCCCAACACTAAGCCGCCAGCACTTCCTCTGCTGAGAAGGGGCAGCTGGGCCAGACTGAACCCAACGGTGGGGACCCCCAGTGAAGAACAGGACAGCCCAAACAAGGTCTGGACGGTTTTTGTTTTTTATTGTTTGTTTTTTGGTCAAAATGTGCTAATAGCTGAATTATCTTCTCCAAAGAGATTGTTCTTTATGTGCTGTCGTGAAATCACCCTAACATAATTTTTAGGATGGAGAGATGAGAAGTGAGTCCACCAAACTCACATTTTCACAAGGATATGGTGTGGGAACACGAAACCTCGCCTGGATGCTGTTCTTAGCGGATGTTTGGCTACAGGAGCTTGCAGGTGGGACGCCATCACGACCAGCCCTGAGTTCTTCCCCTGTGGTATCAACATAGCCCTGCTCCTTCCAGAAGGCAAAGAACGCAGTGACACTTGGTTATTTAGAAGAAGAACGGGATGGTTCAAGCTGGATTTGAATGGCAAGAAGGCAGCATTTCCTCTGTGCAAGCTGCGAAGGAGACAAGGGCAGCTTGGAGCTCAGTCGTTTGCTCCGAGCTGTGAGCAGGCATCTCTGGTGGGGAACCTGTTCAAAACAACGTGCAGTTTCTTCTTTGAGGCAAACGGTGTTCCTTAAATGGGATTTTAGTCCTCGTTCTGTTTTTGCACCTTTTACCAAGGATCAGAACCAAAGACGTGTCTCCAGTTTTGTGTCTGTGTGTCCCTGTGTGTGTGTTTTGTGCACCACAGTGTTATCTGACCTTGTCCAGCTGGAGCCTGATGGAGGAACTGTCTTGACATGGGGCCCAAGCCCTGGTGCTTGGTAGGGAACCTTCGGTCATGAGCAGAATTTGGAAAAGGAGAGTAGCTAGCAGAGGTTTGGATGCTGGTTCCTTCAGGAGACGGTTACAACATGGCCTGGAGCCTTCAACTTTTGACTGTTGTGGATGTGACCAGAAACCACCGCTGTGGCCACACTGGGAGAATGTTCTCAGCCCGTCGATTGCAAAACTGGCCCAAGGCCCTTAGAATTGCAAAGCTGACCTCGTTTCCACTGGCAGCCAGCCCTTGCCAGACTCCTGTGAGGTGGGTCTTCACAACATTTCTCATTTAGCCAGCAGTGATCTCCTTGGACCCCACGGCTCTTACTGAACGAGGAGAGAACAGATATTTGGCTGACCCCGCTGTAGCCGCTGCCGCGCCCCAGCCTCGGCCGACAGGTAGGCCGTCCTTGGCAAGACCTGGATCCACATCTTCCCTCTCGAGAAGGTCGCCCCAGCTCTAGGGCACATTGGAAGGAGGACAGTTCCCAACTGCTGGTGTTCATTTTTTTGTATGCTTCGGACTGGGGTCCAGAACTTTAAATTGAAAACAGAGACTCGTAAGCGGGGGGAAGAAAAGAGTCATTTAAAACAGACCCTTCTCTCCATCTGACATGAAGTTTCTGATTGTTAGGCAAATGGAGAACCTCTTTTTGAAGATGGTTTCCAGCTGCAGCTGCAGTGTGTGTACCTCTGTGTTGTGAACTCTTAGCCCTCTATGCCTTTTCCTTGTATTTTACTTTCCTTGAGGTCCCCAGCGTTTGTTTCTGTGTCACTGTTAGCTCCGGCAGAACATGCTTTCCGTTCCTCACGTGCTTCAAGAACAGCTGCAGACTGTTATTCTACTAACTAACTGCATCACAATTGGTAACTTGAACTGTGACCTCAGGCTTATTCCCAACCCAGTGAGAGGTGAAGGGGGTGTGAGGGAGGGAGAGAAACTGTATTTTCATGTGTGTGAGCACCCTGACAAATCTATGAAATGGAGTGAAAGAAGAACAGTTAAATTCTTTAATATTTTATTATATTTATATGGAAGACTTGACTGTCCCTTTGGTAAGTACACAGCGTGTTATCTGTTTGACCTAGAACCTGTTCTTTGTCAGTCCACGGTGCCTGTGATTTCAGTCTGCCTGGAGTAACCCACGGAAATGACAGGCTTGTCGTCGTGTGAAGTGGGGGAGGGAGGGTCGGTAATTGTATGATGTGGTCATCTGTGAGGACTGTGTTAATGTCACCATTATTAAATGTATGTACTTTTATAATGACTGTGAAATACACTTTCCCCCCACTGTGACTGCGTCATTTATTTGCTGATAAATCTTAAAACATCAAGTTCGTTGCAAATAGGAGTGTTGCCATCTCCTCTGTAAAGTTCTTGGTCTGGGTACTGGTTAGAAACATATGGGAATTGTGGGGCATTTGGGGCCCTTTCTGCTCCAGTTGCCCTCATTCATGTTGCTGGCAGCAGGGACGTCTACAAAAGTGCCTCTGACTGACCACCTGCAAATGGCACTTGAAGACAAGCCTGCATTTTTCTTTTGTGGGGGGAGGGGTGTCAAGATCCATCCATGGAGATTCTGAAAATGGGGCATGATTTTTGGCCTTGTTTGCGGCGGTGGTCGGTGATGGGGGAAGAGGGGTGACAGAGTGACACGAGGGAGGGTGGCCGATGGGCTGTTTGGGTTGTTTGGGATTCATTCACAAACGCTTTTCACATACACCGCCTTGCTTACACCCTTACGCTGCCACCCCCCTACCCCCCACTGCCGGGAAAGAAGGCTCAGAAGCTGGTGTGGCTGGAAAGTGGAGAGACTCGCTGTTTCCACGACACTAAGCTGTCTGAAGTCTAGTTGAGGGGGAAAAGCAGGAGTATCTAGTTTTGATGATGATGTTTCCTTTTAGAAATCATAACCCTTTAGAACAGGGAGGGACCTGAAGATGAGAAAACCAGGGCCCAGAGTGGTTCAAGGACTCCCCAGGTCCCTGGGTGAGCTGGCCCAGCTCCTCCCGCAGAGAACCAGAGAACTGAGAGCATGTGGCTGCCACAGTCAGAGGGGAAGGTCACTGTCAGATCCAGCTGAAGTTCCTACAAGGTCTTTGCATTTTAAAAAACAGCTTTTATTGTAGATACATATAAAAAACATAAAATTAGCCATTCAAACCATTTTTAAATGTTCAATTCAATGGTATTACATTCGCAAGGTTGTGCTACCATCAGCACCATCCATTACCAAGTCTTTTACTTCACCCCGAACAGAAACTCTGTACCCATTAGGCAGTAACTCCCAATTCCACCCTCCCCCAGACCCCTGGTAACCCCTAATCTGCTTTCTGTTTCTTTGCATTTTTTAGCCATTCTCAAAACTGTTTTATACCATTTGTAGCCCTTTATGAATTTTTCTGGTATTATAAGCTTAAGTTTTATGTTTTTCAGGGTGTTTTATCTCTGCGCTGTTTCACTGAATTCTCAAGGCAACCCTGTTTTACGGAGAGGGAGATGGAGGCCTAGGGAGCTTAAGTGACTTCCTCGGGGTTTAGTGAGCAGTGAGTGGCAGAACCAGGTCCCAGCAGCTTCTGGAGATTCTGAACCTGATGCCCTTTCTACTACCCAAGATTGAATCTCGAAGCCAGAGAAAACAGCTTTCTTTGGGGCTTGATCTTTCTTAATAGATCTGTCAAGTAAACAGCAACACTGGATAGCCTTGTTATCTGCTTTAGCTGTTAAAAGGTTATTGGGTTTTACTAGATGAAATCAATAAAACATTTTCTAAATAGCTATACATACTAGTGAGACAAATTCAGAAAGAATGCGAGACTGATTTTTTTTTGTTTGGGGGTGGGGATCCTCTTGGTTATTGTATTTGGTCTCTTTGTAGGAGCCTCTGTGTGCTACAGGCACAGTAAGAATAATTCAGAGCAGTACTGGGAGCTGGTTCAATTTAATGTCATCGCTTTTCAATGAAAGGAGCGTATTTCCTGAGCAGTAAATGAGTGTATTATTTCTGGCAGCTTTTTTGTCAAGGGAGCTTTTCAGACATCTGGTTCCAAAGACAAATGGGGAATATATTTGTGCTTTTTTTTTTTTTTCCTGCACATGTTTTTATTACACGCAATTATCTCCTAAGATTTGATATCTGTGGGTACCTAGGGAATGGGGGTCGGAGAAGAGGGGAGGTTGGGCTTTGGGAGAGAAGGTGAGCATTTCAGCCTGTGCGACCCTCTTCCACAGGTACCCATGTCCAAGGAGGTGTGCAGATAATGGAGCATTTTTAGGAGCCACATCTCGGAGTGTAGAATAGCCACATCTCGGAGTGATGTGGAGTAGGTTCAGAGATCAACTGGAGATGGGTGGTTTAAGACATAGTGGCAGGGAGGATTGTGGGAAGATGGTGGAGTAGGAAGCTCCAAGAATCAGTCCCTCCACCACAACAAATATTAAACAGGCAGGGACTGTCTGAATCAACTGTTTCAAAACTCCGGAGTCCAGTAGAACACTGGGCAGCATCCAAGGAAGAGTGGGAGGAAGAGGTAAATACAACTGACTTGCGCCCTCCGTGCGGCAGTACCTGTTGGCCCATCCCCCAATCTTGTGGCAGGCAGCAGTAAGGTACTGGTGCAGCTTGCTGGTGCTAGGGTGGAACATAAAGACTCAGCTCCCCAAGATCCAGGGGTCTGAGTCAAGCACTGATCACTGCTGTTGATTAGCTGCTTCAGATCGCTGGGGACCCAGCCATGAGGGAGGCCGTTGTTCCAACCCACTCTGGACAGAGTTGGTATAGGAGACGCAAAGACTATAGGCTTCCTCAGAGTTGTGGAGGACAGTTAGTTAGGCTGCATTTGCTGGGCATGCCAGAAAAGAAAGCGCAGCTTTGGGGAGCCTTGGAAGCCCAGGACAAACCACAGACCCAGAAAAGAAGGGAGGACCCTGCATTTCGCATTTGCCTTGGGCTGACCTTCTTGATAGGAGGGATGAACTCTGAAAGAGAGCACCAGGGGATACAAAGCCAATTTGCAAACGCTATCAAAGGTGTTTTTCGCTTAGGTTTGCTTGTTTTGTTATCTTCTGTCTCTCAAGAAAATCTGTTATATTACTAGCTGGATACAAATTCAAGAAACAGGCATCTCAGGGAATAAGTCCCAGAGATAGCATTTTAAAATATTGAAATGTACAGTGTGCAACAAAAGATTCCAAGACAAAGAAACAGGAAACGATGGCCTATCGAAAGGAAGGGGATAAAAATCTAGAAAATAATCAATGAAGAGGACCAGACTGTGGGCATACAGGACATAGACTTTTTAAAAATTATTCCCAATATGCTTATGGAGATGAAGGAAGCTACAGAGAAAGAACTAAAGGACAGCAGAACAATAAATGAACAATATGA
>JAQZBX010109991.1:0-10412 GCA_029593785.1 Cabassous unicinctus
ATATATAATGGCCTTCTGTATCTTTTATAACTTTTTTTTGCATTTAAAGTCTATTTTGTCTGATATTAGTATAGCTACCTCTGTTATTTTTCGGTTACTGTTGGTGTGCAGAATCTTTTTCCAACCTTTCAATTTCAGATGGTTTGTATCTCTGAGTCTAAAGTGAGTCTCTTATAGGCAACATATCAGTGGCTCCTGTTTTCTTTATCTATTCTGTCAGCCTATATCTTTTGACTGGGGAGTTTAATCCATTCACATTCAATCATATTACCGTAAATGTATTATTTACCTCCACCATGTTATTCTTTGGTTTTCATGTGTCATATCTTATTTTCCTCTGTCTTTTTACTGTTTTGGTTACCCTTTATGATATTCTTGCCATCTACACTCTCCTCCAAGCCTCTCTCTGCTGTCTTTTTCTTTCGGGCTGTAAGGCTCCTTTTAATACTTCCTGCAAAGGCAAATTCTTTCTTACAAACTCTTTTGTTTCTGGTTGTTTGTGAATATTTAAAACTCAACCTTCATAGTTGAAGGACAATTTTGCTGGATAAAGAATTCTTGGCTAGCAGTTTTTTTCTTTCAGTATCCTAATTATATCACCCCACTGTCTTCTTGCCTCCATGATTTCTGATGAGAAATCCACACCGAGTCTTACTGGGCATCACTTATATGTGATGGTTTGTTTCTCCCTTGCTGCTTTCAGAATTTTCTCTTTATCTTTGATATTTGACATTCTGTGTAGCATGTGTCTTGTAGTTGGTCTCTGAATTTTTTCTGATTGGGGCACACTGCACTTCTTGGACATGTAAATTTATTTCTTTCATAAGAGTTGGGAAAGTTTCAGCCATTATTTCCTCAAATACTCTTTCTGCCCATTTTTCTCTTCTCTTCTCCTTCTGGAACTCCCATGAAATGTGTGTATGTTGTTGCACTTCACGTTATCATTCAACGCACTGAGCCCTGGCTCAATTTTTCCCATTCTTTTCTTTCTCTGTTCTTCTCTGTCTTCAATTTCAGCAGTTCTGTCTTCTGAATCACTTATTCTTTCTTCTAGCATTTCAAGCCTGCTGTTGTATGCCTCTAATGT
The DNA here is from genome assembly GCA_029593785.1 of Cabassous unicinctus. Classification (NCBI taxonomy): domain Eukaryota; kingdom Metazoa; phylum Chordata; class Mammalia; order Cingulata; family Chlamyphoridae; genus Cabassous; species Cabassous unicinctus. The sequence goes on from JAQZBX010109991.1 coordinate 1,088, forward strand.
GTTTATTTGTCATTTTTAAACAAATAAAATTTAATGTTACATATTAATAACTCATAAATCCATCTAAAGTGTACAATCAATGGTATTCAGTGTAATCACATATTTGTGTATTTATCACCCCAATCATTCCCAGAGCACTTTTTTCTTCCAATAAAAATAATAAACAAAAACAAACAATAAAACTCATCACCTCTCAATCTCTCTATGCCTTGCTGCTGTACATATCTGCTATTCTTTTCCCTTTTCTATAGTATATTTGTATTTATATTTTGTAAAATCAGTCATATATGCAATATCCCCCATATTCGTGTTTTACATGAGGTTTTGCTATCTTATAGAGTCCCATGGTACAGTTTTTAGCTTGCTTTCTAGTAATATACATGACCTTAGACTTTCCCTTTCAACCACTGTCATACCCATACAATAGCACTGCTAATTACAAACACTGTGATATGCTTTAACCATTTCTATTCATTTCCAAAGATTTACAAACAACCTTTTTACCAATTCTGCACAGATTAACCCCTTGTCAGATATGTGATTGCCAAATATTTTCTTCCATTGAATTGGCACCCTTTTGACAAAGTCCTTTGAGGTGCAAAAGTGTTGAATTTTGAGGAGGTCCATTTTCTATTTTTTCTTTTTTTGCTTGTGCTTTGAATGTAAGGTTTAAGAAACTACTGCTTATCACAAGAACTTGAAGATGTTTTCCTATATTTTCTCCTAGGAGTTTAATGCTGTTGCTTTTATATTTAGGTCCTTGATCCATTTTGAGCTTATTTTTGTATAAGGTGTGAGATGGGGGTCTTCTTTCTTTCTTTTGAATATGGCTACCCAGTTCTCCCGCACCATTTGTTGAATAGACTGTTCTGGCCCAGCTGGGAGAGCTTAACCTCCTTGTCAAAAATCACTTGACTGTAGATGTGAAGGTCTGTTTCTGAGTTCTTGATTCAGTTCCATTGGTCAATGTGTCTGTCTTTATGCCAGTACCATGCTGTTTTTACCACTGTAGCTAGGTGATATGTTTTAAAGTCAGGAAGTGAGAATCCTCCAACTTCATTCTTCCTTTTAAAGAACTTTTTGGCTATTTGGGGCCCCTTACCCTTCCACTTAAATTTGATAATTGATTTTTCCACTTCTGCAAAAAAGGCTGTTGGGATTTTTATTGAGATTGCGTTGAATCTGTAAATCAGTTTGGGTAGAAGTGACATTTTAACAATATTTAGTCTTCCAGTCCATGAACATGGAATGTTCTTCCACTTATTTAAGTCTTTAAGTCTTCTTCAGTTTCTTTTAGCAGTGTTTTGTAGTTTTCTGAATACAGGTCCTTTATGTCCTTGGTTAAGTTTATTCCTAAATATTTGATTGTTTTGGTTGTTATTATAAATGGAATTTTTTTTCTGATGTCCTCCTCAGATTGTCCATCAATTGTGTATAGAAACGCTATTGATTTTGGCATACTAATCTTTTATCCTGCCACTTTGCTGAACTTGTCGATTAGTTCTAGTAGCTTTGTTGTGGATTTTTCAGGAGATTCTAGATATAGGATCATATCATCAGTGAATAGTGAAACTTTTACATCTTCCTTTCCTATTTGGGTGCCTTTTATTTCTTTATCTAGCCTAATTGACCGAGCTGGCACCTCTAGCACAATGTTGAATAACAGTGTTGACAGTGGTCATCCTTGTCTTGTTCCTCATCTCGGTGGGAAAGCTTTCAGTCTTTCACCATTGAGTACTATACTTGCTGCAGGTTTTTCATATATGCACTTTACCATATTGAGAAAGCTTCCTTCTATTCCTGTCTTTTGGAGTTTTTTTTTTAAATCACAAAATGGTTGTGTATTTTGTCAAATGCCTTTTTTTTTTTTTTGAGCTGACTTATTTTATTAATTTCAAGCAAAGTTGCAAGCATCAGTAAATTTTACCTAAATAATTCAGAATGAGTATCTGTAGAGTTCAATATTTTTAGTATAGTCATTTTTACTTAATATTTACATACAATGAAATACACATATCTTCAGTGATGAGCTTTAACAATATATACCTATTCAACCAAACCCCTATCAAGTTATAGAATATTAACCTTTACTCCATGATGGTTATGGAGTAAAGATTGATATACTCCCATGTCAACCCCCACATAGTAAATCCAACTTCTATTTCTACAAAGGCAACCAATTGCCTTCTACCACAGATAAGTTTTTCTGTTTTAAGTAGTTCATCTCCATCAAATCATACTTTATTAATTCTGTTGGGTAAGACTTCTTTCGCTCTTCAGGATAAGAATGTTGTCAAATGCCTTTTATTCACCAATTAAGAGGATCATGTGATTTTTCTTCCTCAATTTATCAATCTGGTTTATTATACTAATTGATTTTCTTGTGTTGAACCACCCTTGCATACCTGGGATAAAACCCACTTGATCATGGTGTATAATTCTTTTAAACGTGATTTTGTATTCTGTTTGTAAATATTTTGTTGAGGATTTTTTTTGAGGTACCAGGGCTGAGGATTGAACCCTGGACCTCGTATATGGGAAGGAAGTGCTCAATCACCGAACCCCATCCTCTCCCCTGAGTTGTATTTATTCGTTTGTTTGCTTGTTGTATGTTTGTTTGTTTTTTAATGAGGCACTGGAAATGAATGTGGTTCTCACCGCTTGAGCCACATCTGCTCCCCTGTTGAGGACTTTTGCATCTATATTCATTAGAGATATTGGTCTATGATTTTCTTTTTTCTGTAGTATCTTTATCTTGCTTTGGTGTTAGGGTGATGTTGTCATCATAGAATGAGTTTGACAGCATTCTTTCTTGTTCAATTTTTTGGAAGAGTTTAAACAAGATTGGTATTAGATCATCTTTGAATGATTCATAAAATTCACCTGAGAAGCCATCTGGTCCCAAGATTTTCATCTTTGGGAGGTTTTTGAGAACTGTTTCAATCTCTTCACTTGTGATTGGTTTGTTGAGGTCTTATATTTCTTCTGGGGTCCAGTGTAAATGGTTTGTGTGTTTCTAGGAATGTGTCCATCTCTTCTACATTGTCTAGTCTTTTGGCATACAGGTTTTCATAGTATCCTCTTATGATCTCCTTTATTTCTGTGGGGTCAATGGTAATGTCTGCCCTGTCAATTCTGATTTTATTTGTGTCTTCTCTCTTTTATTCTTTGTCAGCCTAGCTAAATGTTTGTTGATTTTGTTGATCTTCTCAAAGAACCAACTTTAGGTTTTGTTCATTCTCTCTATTGTCTTTTTGTTCTCAATTTCACTTATTTCTGCTCTGATATTTATTATTTCATTTCTTCGGCTTTGTTTGGGATTAGTTTGCTCTTCTTTTTCTAGTTCCTCCAGGTGTGCAGTTAGATCTCCAATTTTAGGTCTTTCTTCTTTTTTAATGTAAGCATGGAGGGCTATAAATTTCCCTCTCAGCACTGCCTTTGCAGTGTCCCATAAGTTTTGATATGTTGTGCTCTAATTTTCATTCATCTCATGATATTTGCTGAATTTTCTTGAAATTTCTTCTTTGACCCACTGATTATTTAAGAGTGTGTTGTTTAATCTCCATATATTTATGAATTTTCCCATTTTGCATCTATTATTGATTTCTTGCTTAATTTCATTATGATCAGAGAAAGTATTTTGTATAATTCCAATCTTTTTAAATTTATTGAGACTTGTCTTGTCACCCAACATATGGTCTATCTTGGAGAAGGATCCATGAGCACTTGAAAAGAAAGTGTATCCTGCTGTTTTGGGGTGCAATACACTATAGATGTCTGTTAGGTCTAGTTCATTTATCATAATATTCTAGTTCTTTGGTTCTTTATTAATCCTCTGTCCAGATGTTCTTTCCCATACTGAGAGTGGTGTATTGAAGTCTCCAAATATTATTGTAGAGACATCTATTTCTCCCTTCAGTTTTGCAAGTGAATGCCTCCTGTATCTTGGAGCACTCAGGTTAGGTGCATAATTATTTAATATAATTATCTCTTCTTGGTCAATTTCCCCTTTTATTAATATGTAATGACCTTCTTCATCCCTTATAAAAGTTTTGCATTTGAAATCTATTTTGTCCGATATTAGTATTGTTACTCCAGCTCTTCTTTTTACTATTTACATGGGATATCTCTCCCAACCTTTCACTTTTAACCTGGTTTTGTCCTTATGTCTGAGGTGGGTCTCTTACAGAGAACATATAGATGGCTCATATTTTTAATCAATTTTATCAGTCTAAATATTTTGATTGGGGAGTTCAATCCATTAACATTCAATGTTATTATTGTAAAGTCATTACTTACTTCATCCATTTAGTCCCTTGGCTCTCTGTTGTCATAGCGTTCTGTCTTCTTGTCCTTTTCTTTACTCTTCCTAATAATATTCATTTCGAAAACTCTTTTCCAAATCTCACCCTTGTTTGTTCCTTTCATGCTGCAGCACTCCCTTTAGTATTTCTTGTAATTCTGATCTTTTGGTATCACATTCTATAGTTTTTGTTTGTCTGTGAAGACTTTTAACTCACCCTCATTTTTCAAGGATAGTTTTGCTGGATACAGAATTTTTGGCTGACAGTTTTTCTCATTCAGTACCTTAATATATCATACCACTTTCTTCTCGCCTCCATGGTTTCTGATGATAGGCCGGCACTTAATCTCATCAAGTTTCCATTGCATGTGATGCTTTACTTCTCTTGCTGTTTTCAGAATCCTCTCTCTCTCTCTTTTTAATTAGGCCAGTAGTTTATTAAGAAAATGAGAGAAGAGAAATGGGAGAGAATAACAGATTATGGGTCCCAGGTATACTTGTGGGTTGGTCCAGGCAGAGAGAGGAAAAGGGCTAAAAAGGGCCAAAAAGGATTGATTTAGTCTCTGTGCTGGCTTTTTAAACCATTAGTTTTTCCTCCCCATTTGCTAATTTCAGGGAGGGGTCTCAGTTTGTTGCTGTTTTCATTGATTACCCCATCTATTATTCCCCTCTCCCAGGGGGTCCCAATGATAATGCCCCTTGGGACTATCCTGGGCTTTTCCTTGATCCTGGACATCAAGGAGAATTCTCATGGGTTCTTCCAGCTGCTTTCTGGTATGTGTGTGGGTCTTTCTTTCAGAGGATTTCCAGGTGGGATTCCATGGCCACATGTTTCATGGCCATGGTTTTCTGCCAAGTCCTAGAATTGTCTTTTTATTCCCTTAATTAGCCTGCCTCAACTCCCCCCTCAGAGGGTTTACACCTTTATTCTTAAAGGGGGGCTGATGGATGATGTTCATTCTTCTGTAATTACTTCCTGCTGGTTAGGGGCAGAAGGCCCTACTTGACAAGATGTAAAACCCTCTTGCTACTCTATCAAGGTTGGGGGAAGATGAATCTAGCACCATGGGTGGAGCTGGATGAAATCCCCATATGGCTAACAAGGCATTGATTCTGGATGAAACAAACTGAATTAGAATCATGAAGATATAGAGTCCCACTAAAAGGATACTGGACCACAAGATTGTCTCCAAAGGCTGCACCCTCCCAAAGTTGGTGGGAAAAAGCATTCTTCCTTGAGTTATTTTATTCTTTCGGTTAACTCTAGGGGGAGATTGTGGTAGGCCTGCTGGGTTTGGGTATAAATTGCCAACCCCGGTTTTCCATGGTGGTGGTTATGGCCAACACAGCTAAGGGGGGAAGAGAAGAGGCATTGCCCTTTTAGTTATTGTATAGGGAGAAACTACTGGAAATGAAAGCAGACAAGATTTCTTAACGGGTGTCTGGCTTGCTCACCCCCTAGCAATAGGCATTTGCACTAGAGTTAGAGGGAACAGCTGGCTTTGACACAGACACTACTTAGCTTTTCTCTTGAAGAGATATTTCAGGTCATCCAATGACTGGCACTCATACATCCCCTCAGGTGCTTCTGGTGAGCTGGTTTCACTCAAGATAAATGCACCCAGCTGGCAATTCCTTTAACTTTAACAGCTGTGGGAGTGATCAGAACCACAGAGTAAGGTCCCTTCCATTTTGTCTCTAATTGAGAGAAAGGCTTGCTTGCTTGCCAGTTTTTGAATAGAACTTGGTTTCTGGGTCCTGGGTGAGGAAAGGTTACCCATAGACCATCTTGAAGGGGCTAAGCTGAAGTGGGTCCTACCACCATGTTTGCTGTTTCCCTCCTGGTGGAAAAATGCTTAGAATCCTCTATCTCTGATATTTGTCATTCTGAATAGTAGATGTCTCAGGGTAGGTCTATTTGGCTTTATTCTATTCGGGGTGCATGGTCCTTCTTGGATATTGATATTTATGTCTTTCATAAGGGTTGGGAAGTTTTTGGTCATTATTTCCTCAAATATTCTTTCTGCCTCTTTTCCATTCTCTTCTTCGGGCACACTGATAACGTGAATGTTGGTGCATTTCATGTTCCCGTTCAATTCCCTGAGACTCTGTTCCATTTTTTCCCATTCTCTTCTCTTTCTGTTCTCCTGACTTTTCCAGTTCAGGCGTTCTGTCTTCAAAATCACTAATTCTGTCTTTGAGCAATTCAAATCTGCTCCTTTGTGCCTCTAATGTATTTTTAATCTCATCCATGACGATTTTCATTCCCATAAGGTCTGTTACTTTTCTTTGCAGCCTTTACAGTTGTTCTTTATGCTCACCCAGTGTCTTCTTAATATCCTTTATTTCTTTAGTCATATTTTCTTTAAAATCTTTGAAGTGATTTAGGAGAGTTGTGTAATTATCACTGATTAATTGTAGTAAATCCTTTATCTCTTCAGGATATTTGGTTAGTTCTTTTGGCTGGGCCCTCTCTTCCTGCTTCCTAATATGGCTTGTAATTTTTTGCTGATGTCTAGGCATCTGAATATGTTGGTGAATTTACTCTGATGACCAATTTCTCTCTCACACACATTGTTTTTTTTTACAGCTCTTCTTTGATATTTGGTTCAACTTATTCTAATTCTTTAAAATTTCCTGGCTTAAGTTATCAAAATCAGGCCAGAGACTCACTCATGAGGCACAGATTTTCTCTCAGGGGTAGAATACAGAGAAAACCAACAGATTTTGTCCATGCAATTTCCAGAGTGGTCAGCAGACGGCGCTCTTCATCTCATCTTTCCCCAGAGGTGTTTCAGTCTGGGCTTTCCTGTGTTACTGGGTTGACTCTCCAAAGCAAAGATTCAAAGCAGGCTCTGCTGGCTGAATTCACCAAAGAAAATCACCCTGACTCCCCCTCCCTTTTCCCTTGAAACAACTGACAGGAAGGAAGATGTCTGTTTCACTTTCAGTTAACTGCAGCAAGCCAGGGGTGTTACCCCAGCGTAATATCTTGTGGGTGGGGGAGGGGAGCCCTTCCCAGCTGCTGTGGGGTCTTGGTAACTCAGGTTTGTTGCTTCCACTTCTTCATCTCTCTGTCCCTCACACTCCTGGGAGTTGTGTAGTGTACTGTCCTGGTCTGCTGACCCCTAAAGCAGTTTCCTTGGATAGCTTTTGGCTTTTCCCCCCATTGTTTTTGTAATAATTTTGAACTCTGCCTGTTAGTTCGATGCCATCTTCTCTAATGTGTTTTTTATCTCACCTATCGTGTTCTTCATTCCCATGAATTCTGTTATTTTTCTGTTCTGGTTTTCAAATTCTTCTTTGTTCTGGCTCAGTGTCTTCTTGATGTCCTTTATTTCTTAAGACATATATTTTTTTCAACTCATTAATTTGATTTTGGAAATTTGTATGAATTTCATTGATTAGTTGTCTCAACTCCTGTGACTCATGTAAGGCTTTGAAATATTCCTTTGCTTGGGCCATTTCTTCCATTTTTGGTATGACTCATAATTTTTTGCTGATGTCTAGTCATCTGAATATGATGGTAAGTTTACTCTATTGCTTAATTTCTCTCTCATTCATAGTGATTTAGTGTCAGGAGGCTGTGTATTACTGTGTTACTGTCTTTCTTTGATTCTTGATCCAAACTAGGATTTTCCCCATTAGTTGATCATATCTGGGCCATGGACACTGTAATGGCATGCAGACCTGCTTCCAAGGGCCTTGGGGAGGGAGGAAGTAATGGCCAGAAAAAGCCTCTTATTTACATTTAATTTCTTCAAATGCACTTCCTTGGTCTGCCAACAGATGGCACCTTTTGGCAGCCCTCTCAGTTTAAATCTTGGTAGGAATGTGTTCCCTGCTACGTGGACAGCAACTATGTGGCAGAAGATCCTGCCTGGAGGCTATTCAGAGCCTTGCGATTTGAACTTGCCAGCTCCCAAGGCAAACAATGGTGCGGCCCCATGCAGCATGGAAGATCTCATGGGACACAGCAGACCAAATTTGTTGGCCACAAGCTGAATCAGCCTTAGGCTGCACCACTCTTTCTTCCGTTTCCTGGGGAGATGGATCCCTGGGGCCCCCTCTGTCTGTAGCCACTCACTCGGGGCCAGAGAATACAAAATTGTCTGCTCATAGATGGGGAAAGGGTGCCAGCGGCTGCGGCTGCAGCTTCTACTCACAGTCTTAACGCTGAGAATTTTTTACCCTATTCCCCTCTCTCTTCTGGGTGGTGTCCAGCCTTCCCTTGGTGTCCTAAACCCTAGAACATTTTTACCAGGCCATTTCTGCCTTTCCTCTAGCTATTTTTTTTTTGGGAGAGAAAAGAGTCCCATGTCTTTTTAATCTGCCATCTTCCGTATTTCTTCTGAATGCCTACTCCTGTTGTTTAAGCAAAAAAAAAAAAAAAAGAAGTTTGTAGTGAAAAGCAATCTGTTTAATGCTTTAAAATCCCAAAATATGTCCTCCCCTCCCCCTCTACCCTTTAAGGGTAGAGTATCTATATAAATTATTTGCAATTTTCCTGCATGGGAAATTTGTCTGTTCTCCATTTATTTATTCAATCATTTATATTAGTATGGATCCATGGATATTTATTTTATACTTTGGGTTATAATCCAAAACTACTTTATTTTGTTGCTCAAATTGTTCCAGTTTTAGCCACTGGAAGCTCTTTCAGTTGGTTTCTATATCTCTTTGAGATGCCCATCATTGTGGATTTATTATTTTTTTTTAGCACATTCTTACTTTCTAGTAGTACAAGATGCCCCAGAATTATCTTGTATTTTTCCTGCTCAATTTTAGAATTAGCCATTTCTCCAAGAAGCCCTGATTCCTTCTACTGGAGAATGGTATTGGAAATCAAGATCTGGGTGCTAGATGTGCTTGTTGTTACTGTGGTATCATGGCTTCTAGATCCTCACAGCTGCCAGTCTATGTGATTGTAAACAGAGCCTTGCACTAATTTCATGCACAAGTCCACAGATAGTGAGGGAGTACTCTGAGGGGTCTCAGGACTTGCAAGTGCCCCTGAAATCC
>JAQZBX010109992.1:0-10410 GCA_029593785.1 Cabassous unicinctus
TTCATCAATTGTAACAAAAATACCGCACTAATGAAGGATGTTGTTAATGTGAGAAAGTGTGTGTCAGGAGAGGGGGGCATATGAGAATCCCTTATATTTTTTAAGTAACATTTTTGTAATCTAAAGCTTCTTTAAATATAGAAAATTATAAATATGTATATGAAAGAATGAAAAGATGGTTGCAATATTTAACTGTGTATTTTGATCTTAGCATATAAGTTTGACATAGATATAGACATATCTATAGATTAATATATAATTATACATACAAAAGCATTATTGAGAAATTTTACTACATTTCCATTCATTATGAAGATTAGCTTGTAACACTGGATCTATAGTATATGTATTATTTTGTGTTGTTATTAGATTTTGCTTTATGCAGGTACAGACCACATTTAAACTTTTGTTTAATCTTACTGCTTATTTAAATGCTGATGGACTTTTATTTTTAACAAAATGCATGTACTTTCATTCTTCATGCTTTTTGCTTTTAAATGAATATTATGATATTAATATTCTTAAACAGAATTTTGGTGCAGAAGGCTATAATTCCTTGAAATCTTGTTATATTCTGAATGTTTACATTAGGATATGAATACTTGGTGACTTCAATGAATAAAAAAGTAGGATAATATTTTTCAATCATTTTTATTCATGGTTCACAATATTGCAGTCTGCCTCATTTTCAAAGCCAGAAGAAGATTCTCCTATATTTTACCAATTTGCTGTATTATGTTGGTAGAGCTAGTCCGGCACTATTATAAAATTTACATTGTCAGATCTATTTTATTGTATGAGTAAAAATATGGCATGCATTAGACAAGGTAAAATGCAAATGCAAAAGAAATTAAGCAAAATATAATTTTGGTTACAATGACAGATTTAAATAAACATTTATATCTACTTCCTCCCCAAACACAATTAAATAAAAGTGAGATGAAATTTTACACGCATAAAGAAGAAGAGAAGGAGAAAGGAAGGCACATTACAAAGAATATATCAGGTACTATGTATGATAATAGTGTTCCTACAAAAAGGGATTCAGCTCAGGAATGGGGAATGAACTATGGACTAGAGTGGACTTACTGGTATTCTACTATAGATTTATTATGATTCTAACAATGGATGAAATTGCAACAATGATGTGGAGGCAGTGGCCACTGGATGCTCTGAGGGCAGGGAGAGGGAAAAATAGCTGTAATATGGGGGCTTTTTAGGACTTGGGAATAGTCATGAATGACATGGCAATGACGGATATAAGGCATTTTATATCTTCCCATAACCTGCAGAATTGCATGGGAGAGTGTAAACTACAATGTGAACTATGGTCCATGCTCAGTGGCAATGCCCCAAGATGTGTTTATCAATTGCAATGACTGTACCACTCGATGAAGGACGTTGTTTATGTGGGAGGGTGTGGGAGGTGTGGGGACTGGGGCATATGGGGATTCCTATATTTTCTGTGTAACATTTATGTAATCTAAGTATCTTTCAAAAAATATTTAAGAAAAGGAACTCAAACTCCACATTTGCTCTCTACAACAGGACTGAAGAAACTACTACCTTCTTGACAGAAGTAATGACATGTAGAGGCTACAAAGATTGAAACAGAGAAGCATGAGTCTGGAGATAAAAGGTACCATAAAGAGGGAGGTGGGGATGAGAGTTATATATTTAAATAAGGATATTCGGTGGATATAGATATTATACAATATGAAGAATTTTTCCTTCTCAAGTTCTTTCACAGAATACTGGTGACCAACCTACACCCAACTGGGAAAATATTGTAGGTTTCTTTTAGGAATAACTGATTTTTTGAAAAAAAAATGTATTTAAGACCCCTTAAAATCTCCACATTTCTTCTCAATTAAATTCAGATGTTGATAAGTACAGTCCATGCACATTACACTTCCAATATACTTCTGCCTCTTAATTATGAATTTGCAGCTGAGAATCAAAATGTGTTTCTGGAGAGTGTTTGATTTGAATGTCAGAGACCATAATAATATTGACAGAAAAAAATAAACCCAGGGTAAGCTTAGGCATTGCAAGGAATAGATGGAAAGATTTAAAAGGAAAACACACAGTGAAATCCATAGGGAAAAAAGGAGGTAAAAATTACCTCAGAAAATTAGTTTTCAATGTTTGAAAATATTGTAGCAGGAATAAAATTATGCCAAATAATTGTTAGAATAATATTTGATGTATTCCCTCTAAAGAATGAAAATAAGTAACAGAGAAATTGAAAAATGGAGACAAATTATAAGGAAATAAATCAAGGAAGGAAATGTTACTAAAATAATTCCAGAAAAAGCAAAGAGAAAGGAAAGGAAAGGATTGTATCCAAATTTAGTAAATGAGTTGAAAAAAGAAGGATCCTGTAAATCTCAAAGCAATAAGTTCAAAACAAAATTAAAAAGCATTATATCATGGCACATTCTTGTGGAATTCCAGAACACTGGAAATAGAATTTTCTGACATCAAGTAGTGAAATATTTTTTTTTAAAGTAAATACAAATGATGTTACATTTTAGTGAGATTAGTAATTAACAGAAGTTACTTGGGTGGGGGAGAAACATTCAAACTCTGAAGAAAATCAACTTAGATTTCTGCACACAATCAAAAGAGCAAACTGTGAGAGAGTAGATATCTTGCATATTGGTTTGTTATTTGTTTTGGCCTTCCATTTGTAATATTTTGCCAGCTATGGATTTGTTGGTTTAAATCTAATTTCCAGAATCATGGTAACATGGCCGACAGGATAGATATATAAGCCTTAGCTCTGACTAAAACAACAAAGAAAAAGCCAGAGGCTGCCATGGGGACTTGCCTTGGGTCAAAGCAAACCAGGACACTGCTTACCAACTCCCAAAAGAGTGAGGGTCGGAGACACAAAGAAGCCAAAACAAGTAATCAAACATAGACAGATCTCTCTCACAAAAAATTGCTGAGTGGGTACAATATCCTGCCTGAGTGAGCTATTTTAGGAAAACACAGAGTAAGAGGCTTCACAGCATTTATCTGGAGGGAGTTGGATGAAGAGATAAATTCCTCAAGGTGATACTGGCTTGATTCTTAGATACTGAGTTTCCTTTTCCTTGATTTCCCCTTTTCTGTGTATACCGATTTTATATACCAGTGCTATCTCTTTTCCTTCCCTCATCATTCTATCTTCTGCTTTCTTTTGGTGTTCTTACATTTCACCTCTATTTGTTTAGTCCTCAGTTTTTCTGGTTTTTATTTCTACCTCATCTATCCTGTTTTCTTTCATTTATTAACTTTTTTCTTTTTGTCACTTTTTTCTCTTTCCCTCTTTACTCATCACACTGACCTTTTAATTCACTCTATATATTTTTCTCTATTTGGTTTCCCATTTTATTGATGATACTGTATGTTTTTATTCCTATTATTCTACACTGCTTACACAAGTTAAATTTTCATTTTCCAAGGTCTTAAATATTTCCTTTTCTAACAATTACTACTATTATTGCTATTACCCTTTTACTTTTCTTAATTCTTTCACTTTCTCTGTTTCTATTTTTTTCCTCCAAGGTAACACAGACAACAGCAATGAAATAGAATAAGAAGAACAAAGTTTCAAAGAGAAAACTTAACACACACACAAAAACAACAATTAAATAAAACCCTCGAGTAAAGAGAGAAGCTAATCAACTGAATAAAACAATTTTTTACCAGAGGGCTAAAGAAAAAAATTACAAACCATACTATGAAACAGGATGACATGGTCCAGTCCAATGAACAAACTAAAAACCAGGAAGAGGTGCAGAACATTGAACAACTAATCAAAATTGTCCAAACAAATATCATGGCCCAACTTAGTGAAGTGAAGGAAGACATTAAAGATATTAAGAAGACACTGAGAGAACATATTGAAGAAATTGTAAACATACATAAAAAGATAATGGATATGATGGTGGTGGATGGCACAATCCAAAAAATCAGAAAGACAGTGGAAGCACATAACAGTAGACTTAAACAGGCGGAGGAAAGAATTAGTGATGTGGAAGAGAGCACCTCTGAAATCTAACAGCTAGAAAAACAAATATATGAAAAGATAGAAAAAACCCAGCAGGGAATTAAGGATTTGAATAATAACACAAAATGCACAAACATACACATTATAGGCATCCCAGAGGGAGAAGAGAAGGGAAAGGAGATGGAAGGAGAATTGTAGGAAATAATGGCTGAAAACATTCCAACCTTATTGAGGGAGATGGATGTACAAGCCCAGAAAGCACCACACACCCCAAACAGTATAAAACCCAACAAGCCTAGTCCAAGATATGTGCTCATCAAACTGTCCAAAGCTCAAGACAAAGAGAAAATACTGAAAGCAGCAAGAGCAAAGAAGGCTTTCTGACATTCAAGGGAAGCTCAATAAGATTAAGTGCTGATTAATCATCCAAACCATGGAGGAAAGAAGGCAGTGGTAAGATATAGTTAAGGTACTAAAAGAAAATCTTCCAGCCAAGAATTCTCTATCTAGGAAAGCTGATATACAAAAATGATGGAGAGTACAAAGTATTCACAGTTAAATAGAAATTAAGAGAGTATGCCAATAAGAATCCTGCCCTTCAAGAAATACTAAAGGGAGTTCTGAAAGTTGAAAGTAAAAAACAGGAGAGAGTTGTAGAAGACTGTAAAAACAACTAAAAAGTCAAAAAAAGAAAGAAAAACAACATACGACATACATAAACCAAAGAAAATATGGCTAATGTCAGTAAATCCTTGAGAAAAATAACACTGAATGTTAATGGATTAAAGTCACCAGTCAAGAACACAGATTGGCAAAATGGATAAGGGAATATGACCCATCTATATGTTGTCTACAAGAAACCCACCTTAGACCAAGGGATTCAAGGAGGCTGAAAGTGAATTGTTGGAAAATAATCTTACAATCAAACAGTCACCAAAAAGGGTGGGAGTATCTATACTAATATCAGACAAAATAGACTTTAGAGGCAAAACTATTGTAAGAGACAAACATGGACACTATAAATTAGTGAAAAATCTTTCAAGAAGAAAACACAACATATACTTTTATGTACCTAACAACGGAGCCTCAAAATACATGAACAAACACTGGAAAAAGTAAGTGGAATAATAGATGCCTCTACAATTATAGTGGGGGACTTTAATACACAATTATCACCAGTAAACAGAACAGCTTGACAAAGAATTAATAAAGAAACAAAGACATTGATTAATACATTAGAGGATCTGGATCTAATAGGCATATACAGAACACTACACCTAAATAGAGTGGGATAAACATTCTTCTTGAGTGCACATGATCATGCTCCATGATAGACCACATGCTAGGCCACAGAAAAAAATGTCAATGAATTTAGAAAGACTAAGATTATACAAAGTAATTTCTATGACCACAATGGAATGAAATTTTAAACAAGTAAGGGCCAGAAGAAGATATTAGGCACAAAGTTATGGAAGATAAAAAATTCAATCTTAGACAAACAGTAGGTCAAGGATGAAATCTCAAAAGAAGTCAGTAACTACCTTGAAATGAATGAAAATGATGACACAACATATCAAAAGCTATGCGATACAGGCAAAGCTGTACTGAGGGAAATTCATAGCCATAAATGTATATCTCAAAAAAGAAGAAAGAGCTAAAATCGAAGGCCTAACTGCACACTTGGAAGATCTGGAAAAAACAACAACAACAAACTAACAAAGGAAGAAGAAAGGAGGAAATAACAAAGATTAGAGCAGAACTAAATGAAATAGAAAATAAGAAAAGCAATAGAAAAAATAAAACCAAAAGGTGGTTCTTCAACATGATCAATAAAATTGATGAACACTTAGCCAGAAAAACAAAGGAAAAAAGTGTGAACATGCAGATACACAATAGAAATAAGGAATGGGATATCATCCCTAACCCCACAGAAATAAAGAATATCATAAATGGATTCTTTGAAAAAGTATATGCCAATAAGAATGCTAATTTAGAGGAAATGGACTAATACCTAGGATCTCACAAGCAACCTACATTGATGAAAGAAGAAATTGATGAACACAACAGACTAATTACATTAAAGAGATAGACTCAGTCATGAAAAACCTCCCAACTAAGAAGAGCTCAGTATCAGATGGCTTCACAGCTGAATTCTACCAAACATTCCAGAAAGAACTAACACCAATCCTGCTTAAACTCTTTCAAAAAATAGAAGTAGAAGAAACATTGCTTAACTCATTCTTTGATGCCAAAATTATGCTAATACCGAAGTCAAGCAAAGATGCCATAAGAAAGGAAAATTATAAACCAATCACTCTAATGAACCTACATGCTGAAATCCTTAAGAAATACATGGCAATCACATTCATCAACACATCAACCGAATTACACATCATGACCAAGTGGGTTTCCTCCTAATTATGCAAGGATGTTTTGACATAAGAAAATCAATCAATGTAATACATCACATAAATGGATCGAAAGAAAAAAAATCACAGGATTATCTCTATAAATGCAGAAAAAGCATCCAGCAAAATATAACACCTTTTTCTGATATGAACACTGTGAAAGGTAGGAATAGAAGGAAACTTTCTGAGCTGATAAAGGGTACATGTTAAAAACCCACAGCTAACACCATCTTCAATTTGAAATCCTAAAAGCATTCCCTCTATGATTGGGAAAAAGACAAGGATGCCCACTATCTTTCCTCCTATTTAACATTTTGTTAGAAGTACTTCCTGGAGCACTGAGGCAAGAAAAAGAGATAAAAGGCACTGAAATTGGAAAGGAAGAAGTAAAAATTCCACTACTTAGAGATGACATGATCTTATACAAGTAAAATCCTGAGAAATCTACAACAAAGATTCTAGAACTTATAAATGAATTCAGTAAAGTCACACGCTAAAAGATCAATGCTCAAAAATCAGTAGCATTTCTATATACCAATAATGAGCAATCTGAGGAGGAAATAAAGGAAAAATACCATTTACAATAGTAACTAAAAGAATCAAATACCTAGGAATAAATTTAACTAAAGATCTGAAGGACTTACATACAGACAACTACACAACACTTTTAAAGGAAATCAAAGAAGACTTAAATGAATGGAAGAATATTCCCTTTTCATGGAAAGGAAGACTAAACCTCATTAAGATGTCTATCCTACCCAAACTATTCTATAGATTTCATGCAATCCCAATAAAAATCAGCACAGCATTTTTTAATGAACTGGAAAAACTTACTACAAAATTATTTGGAAGGGTAAGAGGCCTTGAATAGCCAAAGTCATATTGAAGAAGAAAAAATGAAATTGGAGGAATCACCTTACCTGACATTAAAACATACCACAAAGCTAGAGTGGTCAAAACTGCATGGTATTGGCACAAGGATAGACATATTGACAAATGGAACCATATCGCGTTTCTGATATAGATCCTCACATATACAGTCATCTAATATTCAACAAGGCAACTAAGCTCACTCAAAAAGGAGAGAATGGCCTCTTCAACAAATTGTGCTTGGAGAACTGGATATCTATATCCAAAAGAATGAGAAAGGAACACCACCTCACACCTTATACAAAAATCAACTCAAGATGTATCAGAGATCTAAATATAAGAGCCAAGACCATAAAGACCTTGGAAGATAAAGTAGGGAAACATCTACAGGACCTTGTAATAGGAAATGCTTTCATTACCTTCACATCCAAAGCACAAGCAGCAAAAGAAAAAATAGTTAAATTGGATTTCCTCAAAATTAAAAACTTTTGCTCCTCAAAGGATGTTTTCAAGAAAGTAAAAAGGTAGCCTACCCAATGTGAGAAAATATTTGGCAACAATATATCCAACAGGAGTGTAATATCCAACATATATAAAGAAATCCAACACCTAAAAAATAAAAAAGACAAACAGCCTGCTTTAAAAATGGGCAAATTACCTGAAAAGACACTTCTCAAAGGAAGAAATACAAATGACTTAAAAGCACATGAAAAGATGCTCAAAATCACTAGCTATTAGGGAAATGCAAATCAAAACTATAATGAAATACCATCTTACACCCATTAGATTTGTGGGTATTAGAAAAACAGAGGATTAGAAGTGTTCGAGAGGATGTGAAGGAATGGGAACCCTCATCCACTGCTGGTGCGATTGTAGAATGGTCCAGCCATTAAGGAGGATAGTTTGGCAGTTCCTCAAAAACTAAGCATAGAACTGCCATATGATCCAGCAATTGTACTTCTGGGTATATACCCAGAAGAATTGAAAACAAAGACAGAAACAGATATATGCAAGTCAATGTTCATAATGGCATTATTTGCTATTGCCAAAAGTTGGAATCAACCCAAATGCCCATCAAGAGATGAATGGATAAACAAAATATGGTACATACATACAATGGAATATTACTCATCTGTAAGAAGGAATACAGAGGTAACACATGGGATAACATGGATGAATCTTGAGGACCTAATGTTGAGTGAAGCAAACCAGGCACTGAAGGATGAACAGTACATGACCTCACTGATATGAATTAAGCAAATTGAGCAGAATCAGACAGCTATTGTCTGAAATATACATTTACAGGAAATAGAAAAGGAGAAGTTTGTGAGCTAAAACCCATATGGACATTATCTATGGTAAGGTGAAATTTGTAGCTGCATATTGAAGGGATATGACAGGAGGGTAGTGATATAATTGGGTTGGGTGGTGCAGGTTTGACAGGTGGCTAGATTGGGGAAAGTGGGTTGGAAAGTCCAGGGAACTGGGGAGAGGGTTGGGACAGGGACCAGGTGAACACTGGGGATTTGCGGTTATGTGGTTGAAAGTACAAAGTTGGGCATGCTCTTAATGGCAAAATTACAAAGAAGTATTACTGATTTACAGTGTTGGATGGGGGGTATTTGTGGCAGGGCACACCTGAAGCAAGCTTCTAGGGAGTGTGTGCATGATTATTTTGTCATATGTGTTGTATCAGTGGGTGGAAAACCATATAATGAATATGAAGGAGTGGGATTCCCATTCTCAGGAGGATCGATTTTTTCACAAATAGAGAGGAGGGAGTCTCTCAAGTACATGGGCAGTTCCTAATAGAAGAGGACAAACCAGAGTTTCAAGGCAACAGTAACTATGAAACTTTTCCTTCAAAGAGAGAAGCTAGGGGGTCTCCGAGGGCCCCGAGGGTAAGAGGATAGAGGAAGAGAATAGATCAAACAGAGGGTTTTTAGTGGCAGTGGAAGTGTTCTACTTGATCTTACAATGATGGACAAAGACCATGTTAAATATCATCAAAATTTATAAATGCGAAAGATCGAAAATGTAAACCATAATGTATCTCATTGACCATGCTTAGTAGCAATGTTTCACAATTTGTATATCAGTTATAACAAAGGTACTAGCCATATATAAAAAGGTATTAAGATGAGAAGTAGGAAAAAGGGAGGTTGTTGGGTATATGAAAGTCCCCTTTATTCTGTATATGACCATATTCTGACCTAAAATTCTTTGGAAGCAAAATGGAAAATAGTAAGACACTGCAGAATAAATGGAAGAAAATGCCACTGTATAGACAAGACATGAGATATTACAGTGATCAAAGGCAAAATGTAAAAATATATATATTTTCTTCATTATTTTTTAATATCCCAAGCTTTTAATTTTATTTTTAGTTTTTTAAAATTTTTATTTATTTTATTTCTTATATTTAAAGTTACCATTATTATTACATTTTCCTATTAATTGCAGTTGGCTATTTTAATGGCTTCATTTTTGAAGAAGATTTGTGAAAGGTTTACAACTGGGGCAAGGGAGGATCATTGGTGTTGGGTGTTATTGATGGGGGATAGATGGGAGGAAGTTCACCTGGGCATACATATAAGGTATATAAATGTTTGCTAGAATTCATTCTTAACCCATCAGTTATTGATTTCTCTTTTGGGGAAGATTTTGACAACAAATTTAATCTCTTTCTTAGAATTACTGCCATTGAGGTGATCTATTTTTTCTTTATTATGCTTTTTTCATTTGTGTCTTTTAGGGATTTTGCTCATTTCATGTAAGTTTTCACAAATTATATACATACACATTTCATCATTTCCATTTTGGTCAGAGAACAAACTTTATTTGAGTTGAGTATTTATTAATTTATTGAGACTAATTTTATTTCCAGGATATGTTCTATCTAGGTGAATTTTTCACATCCCCTGAAAGGCATGGGTATTCTGTTGCTATTGGGCCACAGAGTTCCATAAATGTTAATTAGTCAAGTTGTTTTGATACTGTTGTTCAAGTCTATTATATTCATCTTAAATTTTCACTAGTAACTGTATCAATCATTGAGAGAGGTGTATTGAAATCTTAGACTATAATTATGGATTTGTCTATTCTTGTGTGTAAGTACAATATTTATGCATA